>APFE030200895.1:7657-89623 GCA_000404065.3 Pinus taeda | reverse complement strand
GCATTTTTCTTGAGAGAGTTAGATGGAACAGATGTACGAGGAGGACCTGTCAATGGTAGAATGTTGAAGCATTACTTATCCACATATTAGAAATAGTTCACTTTACTTTACTCATTGTATATAACATTGCAGAGTTTAGATTGGATTGGATGGTAATTTTTTGAAGTTGAAGCACGGAGAGAAGGCCCTGAGATTTGAACGATTCACCATCATAAATATGAATAAAGAAGAATCGCAGAAGAACAGTTTACAAGTTAACTTCAATCACAATTTCAAAGACTATTGATCTTAAATTTCTTGACATTTCACCAGGAAATGTTGTTATAGCTCCAAATCTCACCAGTATGGTTTGTGATGCTTCAGCCATGGCCTAGGGCAACCCCTCCTTCCAGACCTGGTCCTATATCTAAAAAACAGTGTTTTATTCCCTGTACGCTACATTGCCCTGAGTTAAACGCGTGTATACGCGGGTTCATACATACCTAACCCGCGTATATGTATTAAAACACTTAAAAAATATAAAAACTCTGTATTTTCGGGCGGAGATCGCGGGTTTTACCTGCTGATCACCTGTCAGTGCCCGTGGCCTCAACTGTCCCCAACCAATTCCTAACTAAAAAACTACTTTGGAGTTGGTATAAAAAGACATCAAGGGGAAGGCCTAAGGAGGAGAAACCATTGAGAAAAGTTATTATACTGAGTTTTTCATCCCCCTGATCAGGTCTGAAGACCCTTGTGCCTTCTGCACTTCCCCCATCTTGTAAAAGGAAACCCTTGTTTCCTTTGTGTTTGGATGTTCATTCTTTCCCATCACATCTTGGAGTGAGTAATGGAAGGTGACCTACTAGTGGCTTGAGGCGGGACGGATCCAGAAGGAGGCTGAGCTTTGAGCCTGCAGAAGCAGAGTCAGGTGATATTGCTCTTTTTCCATCTTATTTTATTTATCTAATAAAGAAACACGTCTTGTTCCCGAAACGCTCTTTCCTTTGTGTTAATGATATATATATGTGAAGTTCATACTTGAATAGATGTTTATAAGTTTGTAACTAACTCATCTCTCATATAACATAAAGATCATTTTTTATGTAAAATCTTGTCCATATACTGTTGTAGTTTGTGGAATTGTGGTTTTTACAGGACAAAGGAGCAGAAGGGACGTGAAGAAGGGTTTGCACCCTTGAGTAACTACCCAAACGTAGGACCTCAGGTACGCCCCTCTCACCCTAGAAGTAGTTTTTATAGCATAAACGGTTGTGTGTGTGTGTGTTTCTTAACTTAGATAACTTTCAGTCTGCTAAGGTTCCACCCAAGAACCTTACGGGATCTTATCCCGCAACAGTAATGGTCCTTATTATGTTGATTACCTCCATGAGATGGGGAACTTCTGTTGAACTTGGTCCCTGGTGAGCCATTTGCTTTGGTGTAGGAGTTGGCTAGCTTTGAAAACCTGATACAGTTGCATCTTTTGTTTTCAAGTGTTCTTGACCTTTTGTGTCCATAATCTAATCAGTTGTGGCCTATTCCTTGTAGTCTAGGTTTAACTCTATTGGTGTGAGTTGTTCTGCAATGTCTAATGTGTCTAGCATTGGTGAGAAGTATGGTCAAAAGTGGTCCACATTGAACATTGGCTGTAGGCCAAGGAATGGGGGAATGTTGAACTCAAAAGCATTGTCTCCCACAGCCTTGGTAATGGTATAAGGACCATATCAGAGTGTTCAGAGCTTTTGATGGGCTTTGGTAAGGCGTTCTTTCTACAAATGCAACCAGACTTTGTGGCCTACCTGAAACTTGTGTGGCACCCAATGTTGATCATTGTGTCACTACTTGTACTTGGAATTTTACTTCTCGAGGATTTCATGAACTTGCTCGCAGATTTGTTGGATGCATTCAATAAATTTGGTTGCTTTATCAGTCTCATACAGTACATGTGTGGAGTTTGTATGTGTAGTCGCATGAGGCATGACAACATCAATCAGACACAATGGTTGAAATCCTAGACCCACTTGAAAGGGACTACAACCAGTCAAGCTATGGAGAGCTCTATTATAACTGTGTTGCACATAGGGAAGACTCTTATCCCAAGTTCGAGGATTCTTGGATTTGTATATGTGGAGTATGTGCATTATCATCCTATTGACGACCTTCGTCTGACCATTAGTCTCAGGATGGAAGGCAATCAATTTGGTGAGATTAGTGTCCAATAGTGTCTAGAGGCTTGACGAAAATGTGCTTAGGAACCTGCTATCCCAATCTTATATAATGGTTTGTAGGATCCGAAAATGTACCCATACACGTTCAAAGAATATATTTGTCATGTCCTCTACTGTGATACTCTTCTTGCATGCCGCAAATATAGCCATCTTAGAAAATTTGTCCACGACCACAAATACATAACCGTTACCATGCTTGGTAGAAGGGAGGCCAGACATATAGTCCATGGAGATGGATTCCCATGGATGGCTCGGAGTAGGCAGAGGAGTGTACAAGCCTTGCTTCTTGTTGGTTGGCTTGGTGATGGCACAAGCAGTGCAGGATCTAATATATTTCCCAACATCTAGTCAAAGTTTGGGCCAATAAAAGTACTTTGGTAGTACAACCATAATTTTCTCCACGCCAAAGTGTCCTTCGACCTGATTGTAGTGTGCTTCCCTGTTTCTGGGAAAACTAGTATTCCTAAAGAATGCTAGCCCTCTAGGTTTGGCAGCTACCCTAGAAACAACAGTTTAAAGCAATTCAATGATTTCTTCTATATGTAACAGATAAGAGAAAGATAATGGAACCAACCTAGAACTTCCGCTTAATCCCTTGCTTGATCTCTCTCTCCTTTGGCAGATCCTGCAACTCCTCCCCGTACTTAACACACTTAGAGAATACCTGTACAAGTACACCAACAAAGAACTGTCAAAGCATCGTGGTCGATTACAAAATAAACATTACAGAATCAGATATATAATGAACAAATGATAGCATTCACAAATGATAACATTCACCACTGCACAATCATATGGGAGAAAACTTGAAGAGCTTTATTAATAGAAAGGAGAATTACAACCTAGTTGTCTGATCAAGCATCATCCTCCCAGCTTCAATCCTTCTTCACCTCATGAAATAGCAAGATCACACCAACAAGAATACAATGCTCTCTCCTCAATTATAAACTATCAGCACTTCCTTGCAACTCAAAATATTCCAGCCTCCTGATCTCTTGGATGGGAGATTAATTTATATATTTTTGCAAGGGTGTGAGTCATCCATGGGGTTTGATTAGTGTCATTCCACTTGTTACAATTTGTCCCACAAGAGAGGGATTGGAGATGGTTTCCTAGTTCCCTTGTTCATCCTTGGGTGAATTTAGAGAGGCAAGTGGCACAGGAGAAGTTTCTAGAAGTTTCCATGAGAAACCAACTAACAAACTATCCCGAAAATTTGTCCATCCTCGTCCATCGCACCCTATAGAAGACCTAAATATTATGCATCGCACTCTGGCGGTGTACCACTTAGTATGCATCACACTTTGCCAGTGGAGCAGTCAGTATGGTTCAATTTAGGCAATTTCTGGATGGTTTCTCAGATGGAACTTTTGGGGAATGATGTATTTAGATGACTATGTTCCTTTAGGGTATGAAACAAATCTTTTAGGGGTTGATGATCCCTAATACATCGGCATATAAGTTTGGGGTTGATGTGCCCAAATATGTCTATAAAAGTTTCCCCCTAAAGCATGAGGTCGTAAATATTCATGTCGGGTGAAATGCTTTATCATGAGGATTCGAAGTTTCGAACTGGAAGGTGACCTGCATAAGTTACAATACAATACATCATCATCATATGATTTTCATGATCTAGCTGAGGGAGGCATTCCCATGCTCAGCTTTATAAATTTCATTTCATGTACATAGACCAGATAGTCATATGTAGATACAGACTCGTGATTCTACAGATATAAAGTTGCAATCCATGATTAGGATGACCATCTGTGTAGAGCCTTTGTACATCTGATGTTTTTATATCCCTGAATATATCGCAGCCTAGATGGATGAAACTAGATCCGCAGTCTTCAAACTCATTCAATCTTCGCTCGATGTACAAGTCAATTTATGTGAAGAGATGTTTTGAAGTCGAACATAGAAAGACATCGCCTAATTACCATCCAATGATTTGAGTTGTTAAAAACGTGAGAGGGATCACCGGTGATGATAATGATCCTCAAGGTACTAAAGTACAATTCACGTGGTGTGAATACATGATCCGATGTCGAACACCACGCAAAATATCTTGGTCGAAGGCCATTGATGTCAACATGTCTCCAGAAGTGAGAAACTTGCCATTGATGTATGCAAGCTTCAAAGCACTAAAAGGGTTGTTTCTAAGTCAGCTTCTTGGATAATGAGCTGATGTTGACAAGAAGCTACTCATTGTAGGAGGGCCTTGATGCATCCCACATCTATGACATGAAACAAAGCAAATGATTTCTGGAGGTGAAAATGAACTAACGACACAAGGTTCAAGAATGGTGGTCATGAAAAAATGAAGGTTGGAGGTATTGCAGTGTATGAGACATTAACTGGATGACTTCTCAACTGAATGACTTCTCTTGAACATGTCGGCGACACTGAGATGAATTGGTAGCGTTAACCCCAAAATATGGATGGTATGAAAGACCAATGGTATGATGACCGGTGAACAGAATAACCCAACCCATCTCAATCATGGAGATGAAGTGAAAGTGTCATGTTCAAGAGCGACTTGCTACCATAAATTCTTCAAGTTTTTTCCCCTTTTTCCCCAGTCATTGCTGACTAGTACCTCTTTATTTTTGTCAAGCTTGAGGAGGATAACATATGCTTGTTCTATAATTCACCCTTCAGGCAAACTTGTCACTATTTAATATTTTAACGAGTCTAGCGACAATGAAACTCGGTCTCGTCTAGATGGACAAGTTTGTCACTATTGTTTTAACGAGTTTAATGACAAGGATAACTTGGTCCTTTTCATGTTTAGAGAGTTTGAAAAGGGACAAAAAGAAAACTCCATAAGTTCTTTTTCGTAAAATAATCCCTCAGGTCCAAAAAAGGATAAAATAATACATGAGGGATGACATTTCCAATACTTTAACGCGCTGGAAAGGACAAGTGCTCGACAATCTTTTCATGTTTAATGAGTCTGAAAAGGGTTTAAAGAGGACTCTATTTTGAGGAACAAGTGGTGTCTAGGGTAGTAACTAGTTCTGGTGATGTTGGTACTTCTCAAAACATGTTGATTTATGTGAAGAGGCTGGCTAATAAGACCACTCATTGCAATTATTCCTTAAAACAGGTAAAACAACCAAGTGAAAGCGTATGATCGGCCAAAGGGATGGTAGCGGTGGGATGAACACAATCAGGGCTCAAAAGGCTAATAGAGTGGCAATCACAAGGGTTAAAAATTGAAAATGGGTTCATTTTTAGAAAAGCTTGAATGATAGGGAACTATGCTTGGATTCAGTTTCATTTTTACACAAGCTTGAAATGAAAAATTATGCTTAGATAATGGTTTGCATGCCCCCAGCATGATGAAAGGGAAAGTCTCATGTAATTAGATAGAAGTCACTGCGGTGAAGTAGGATGGTTATCCAACACCTATTTGGCTTCGTCCAGATCGACAAAGGTGAATGGGGTGATTCCCTTCACATAACCAATAGGGAAATGAAAAACAAACTTTGCTGAGATTCCTTGTTTCATTTTTTAATGAGCTTGACACAAGATAAGGAACTATGCTCATTGGCCTGTTTCATTTTTTTAACAAGGTTGACACTGTAAAAGAACTGTCCTCATACTCCTTGTTTCATTTTTTAACGAGGTTGACACAAGACAATGAACTATCCTTGGATTCCTCGAGTTCATTTTTTAATAAGGTTGACACAAGACAAAGAACCATCCTCGAATTCCTTGGGTTCATTTTTAAACGAGATTGACACAAGACAAAGAACTATCCTCAAAGACCCTTGGTTTCATTTTTTAATGAGGTTGACACAAGACAACGAACTATTCTCAGAGACCCTTGGTTTCATTTTTTTTAACAAGGTTGACACAAGACAACGAACTATCCTCGGAGGTCCTTGTTTCATTTTTTAACGAGGTTGACACAAGACTAGGAACTATCCTCGTAGATTGCTGGTTTCATTTTTTTAACGAGGTTGACACAAGACAATGAACTATCCTCAGAGGTCCTTGTTTCATTTTTTAACAAGGTTGACACAAGACTAGGAACTATCCTCGTACTCCTTTGATCACAACTCATAAGTGGTCATGAAAGATAGATTTGGTTCCAATGCTCCCAGTACATAATGTACAACATCATTGAATTGATCGTTAGTTGATGTAGGTATGGAATAGGTTGCCACATAATTAACCCATGGCGGGGATGATACCATTGGTAAAAATGGACTATTTAGGGACGATGGTTGACTAGGAGCTATATTTGGACCAGGAAATGAAAGCTGGTCAACGGTGACCATTTTTCCTTCATGTGGGAAACAAATCACTCGAAAGAGCGTTGAAACAATAGCCCCCATGTTATAAACATAGTCATGCCCAAGAAGTGAGTTGTAATCTAAAGGGCCTGGGACTACCACCACATTCAGATAAACGGTTTTCCCTCCCAAAGTAATAGGTAACTGAGGAAGGATCCCTAACGGTTGACTGGTTCCTTTGTTAAAACCCGACAGATTCTGTGTAACTGGCACAAGCGGTGGTGAACCAAGCGCTTTCCAAGCAGTTGAGGACAGGATACTCACTGATGCACCTTCATTTATAATAGTACTAGATACAATCATTTTACAAACTTGTACTATGATCTGGAAAGGCACATAAGAAGGAAGGTGGGATCCTGCCAGTCGATTCCAATCAAAGGAAGTGACTAGACTACTAGGGGGTACCATAGAAATGAGAGAGTTAACCCCTTAAGTTACGAGAACTGGAGGATTTTCCTCCTGTCTTGATGGAACAAGCGAATTTCCCCCAAGCTCATTTGAATCTGAAGAAAGAAAAAGAATTCAAATGGTATCATATTTACTCTCTTCGGGAAAGGTACGATTAGCTGAAGGTGAAATCGGGTCAACAATTACCTGGACCTATTGATTTTGGTTGGGTATAGACTCATAGGATTCACTTTCAAAGAGAATGGTTTCGACCAACGGTTGATTTTGTTTAATCAGATCATCAACTAGTGTAGGATTTAGGGAGAGTTTCCTGTAACCAGATGGAAGTTGCTACGGTGCAGGAGGAAAATTATCCAACACTCTTTTGGCTTCAACCAAATAGGGACAAGGGTGAAAGGGGTGATTCCATTCACATAACCTACATGGAAACTTGACCTTTCCCTTCTTTCCATGAAATTTACTATCACTAGTTGATGGTGTGTTACCAACATGATCTCCAGAGGTTGATGACACGGGATGGTGTGAACGGGAAGACCATTTTTCCAAGATCCGAGGAATGTAAGGACAATTTCGATGAAGATGGTCTCTTGCACAAATTATGCATGGATATCTGACTTTGTGAGGCTTAACGGACGGATTTTCATCAAATGTTTCATTCAAAGCAATGGTTGTTTGGTTGCCCCTTTGCTAAATTGGCTTCTTCTTCTTCTTCTTCCCTTTCTTCTTCTTCTTAGCCACGTAGTTACTAGTACCAATACTTTGACCAAGTGAAGAGGAAGAGGGGGAGGGAGAAACAAATGAGGAAGAAGGCAAAGGGTCAACTTTAGAATCAACTGGAGGTTGATTTTTTCTAGTTGGAGGTGTACTCAATTACGGAGAAATCACGACATTTTGAACCAAGGAGGTTGAAAATAACCATACTGGCAAGCCAATGGTAAATCCCAGAAGGGACAATGTAACCATATAAGGAGCACCAATATTTCCAAAAGAAGGAAAAGGACTAGGATTCCCATCAAAAGGGATTCCTTGATCAATGGACTCTGGATTTGCCGCCATATGTCTCAACCTAAAATCAACTAAGGAATAGGGATGTTATTCACAACTAATAAATTTTAACGACACTTTAGATGCAACTTTTCTTTTTCAGTTTTTAAGAGTCGAGAAAAAGCTAAAGATGACTCTAGTCTCCTTCGATTTTTAATGAGCCCGAAAGGACAAGTGCTCAGATAGACCTTTTCTTTTAGAGAGTCGAAAAGGAACGAAAGTGACTAATTTGGAAAATCGAGACAAAGGGATTACCAAACCAATCGCAAAACTGCAATATACACCTTAGTGAAAAATTAAAGAGAAATTACCAAGTACTTATGTATGGTAGTCAATCTTCCCAAATGTTGTGCTCAGTGCATTGCGATCAATAAGGTGGCAAACTCGGTTTCCTATGGATAAACGATTTAAGCCTATTGTGGTCTCCCAATATATACGCAACGGTACGGGGAGCACAAGTCTGTGCTAGCACTTGTCATATCAAGGAGGAGGAATCACCCAAAATTCAATGAAAATGATAGCCACTAGTTTTAATGATGCCAGAACACGTCACTAGCCTAGACCTCTAGATATGTTGCGTTAAGTTCCAAAGCGTTGTTAGGTTCATTGAAATTTATTTTAAAGTTGATCTTGTTTAGAGTTTTCCTTTCAATGGTTCACCGCGTGATGATGATATGAAATTCCTAAGATGCAATCTACAATGATAAACAACCTTTTTTTATTTGATCAATGAAAATCCTATCTACTAGGGAAAGAAGATAACAATGCTTTTAAGCAAAGAGCAAAGAACACACACTAGTGCATTTCCCTAAATCATCTTTTCGCACACAAATCAACAAAAGCTAAATGCAAATGCATGTATTTGTTTTTTCTCTCCTTAATGTGAAAGATGCCAAAAGGAAAACTAAATGCAGCAAAGATCTGAAATATTTCACTCAAAATGAAATTTTCGACAATTTCTTCTTCAAAAGAGAAAAGAAGACTCAAAAATGGCACTTTCAATTTTGAACAAAAATGCTTTCGACACTTTGAATGTAAAAAGATCAAATCAAATGCATCAAGAAAAGTTCAATCAATTATCAAGGGAAGGAAGAATTTACGACACTTCTCTTTTTGACAAAAACGACAAATCGACTAAAACAACTTTTCGACAAAGGATTGTAAATGAGGAACAAATACACAAATACATTCACTAATCCTAATGTAATTGAGGCTGATCTAAGTGATGCAAGTAAGCTTCAGTCAAGAGGCACTGTTAATTTGCAGCAAAACAACCAAACAAAATTGAAAAAAGGTTAAAAACCCTCAATTTCTAGATGGAAAAAGAGTTCAGTCAATCATCGCACCTAGGCTTCACAGAAATTGAGATGCATCGCTCTTACTACACTTGAGAAGTGCTATGCAGACTAAGTCATAGTGGAAGACAATGCGATGGTCCAGGAAGCGCAACTGAAATGGGTTTTGGCTCAAATGTGGAGTTATCTTCAATGAATTAAGCTGGGTTTTGATGAACAATGATGAGAAAAGTATGATGGAATGCCTTGAGAGGTTACTGAGCTACTTGTTATCACTCAGATTTTCCCTGAAGTTGTCAGAAAAAGGAAAGGGGTCTGAGGTAACCACAAACCAACTTTCAAGTATAGAATCTAGCCAATCTGTACTCAGAGAGGGCTCTCTCTTTAAAATTTAGATTTGTTTTATGAGATATTAGGCTAGTTATGAAAGCTTGGGGGTTTTGATTTTGCTTGGTGGTGGAATTCAGAAGCAGATGGATAGAACAAAGTATCTCAGGCCATTGGGCTATGGAGTCAACTGAAGATGGCTTAACTGGATCAGGTTGATTCAAACAAAGGAGGGCTTATAGGGCAAGATAGCTAAACAAGATACAAATGATAACTTGAAAGGGTGAAATGGTCTTGAAAAGGAGGAAGAGCAATTAAGGATCCTTCAACAAATTTCAAGAAGGGGGATAGTGGGTGATCATTAACAAAGAGAAATTAAGAATTCTTTATTAAATGGCCACAATGATAAACTAAGAAGTAGGGAGCAAGTAAGAAATCCCTACCTATGACAGCTTAGAAGAAAACATTAAGAATATAAATAATTTTAAAGACAGAATGCAATAAAGTAGTTTCTGAAATATACTTTTTTTCGTTTATTATTCAGATTTGAAACACGTGAATATTTAAACCTGAAAACTATAAAAACATAAGATATAAAATAATTATTTGTCTCTCGTTTGACACATGAATCCTATAAAATTCCTTTGCTTTATTACTTTGTCCAACCAGCCATACAATAGTTGTTCAACAACACTTCTATTCCAAAATAAGGTGTCTACAGAAATGTCTAAGAATCCACACTCAGTACTTTGAATGAGGATGTACTTATACAAAATTTGCAATAAAATATCTCCTAACTGAGAGAGATATATTCTAGGAACACTAAATATATTTTACATGAATGTAGAGACAGATGGTCTTGAAAATAGAAACTGAAAGTAAACTGCTGGGTTGTTGTCCCTGTTTTTGTTGAAGGAGCTAGAGGCAGGCCCTATGATTGAGCATCTTGTTGTCTTGCTTGTAATTCTGTGTTGGCTGATTGTTTTCATATTTTCACTAATACTCTTTAACCTGTGACTGATACTCTTTATCTTTACCTTCATTCACCTTCTTTTACCAAAATTGACTATGGTAAATGTTTCAATTTACTTTTTACCAAGGTAAATCATAAAATTTCTGTCATATCGGTCCACCAATCATCCTTTGGTATCCTGGTCCTGGTTAGCTTTCTGTAGATTTCATCAGCCTCTGTGTATTTTAAAAAATTTTGCTGTACTAGAAACAGATGTTTTAATTCATGCTCAACATAAAAGAGGTTCTCAAGACTATCATAGAGAACTCTACCTGTAGGTAATGCTTTGGGTGCAGATGAACTAGCAGAGGAACTAGCTTGGATGTTTGCATATTGATCCAATTTGTTGACATAATCCTCATGCCTCATTAACTTATCATTGATGACTAAAGGACTTGGAAGCCCTTTACTCTGTAAGATGCCAAACGTTTCCATAGATTCATCTATATCTTCTTGCATATTTTGACATTTTCTTTCCAAGTTCTGCATTAGATACCTTTTGGTTAATACTTTCTTGATTTCTAGGACGGTTCTAGTTCTATCCTCAATATTTAGCTGTTCCAGTTAATGCCTGTTTCTACTGTTTAGAAAGTTTATTAGCCCGATAGCTTCTTCGGGCTTCCCTCCTAGCTCTTCCATGGTTTTTTGAATCTCTTGAAGAGCAGCTTTTACTAAGTTAATCTATTAAAAAATGATTTGTATTGATGACCAAACATCATTGATTGATTGAGTGATGTTGGTCCATAATATTTTCTTGATATCTGTTAAAGACTTTTCATTTTAGATCCCTTTCCACTGTTTTTACTTGTTGAACCAAGCCTTTGTTTTTCCTCACTTCTTCAGCAAAATTAATTTTTGAGACATCATACTTTTGTTCCAAGGTAACGAATTTCTCCTTTACCTTCTACAATTCAAAAACCTAGAGCTTCAATTCCTCCATTGACTTGATTAATTCTTCAGTGCTCTAAATTGAAATTCCTACCTGTGTTGTACCTGTACCTGTACCTATAATAGTTTCTACTGTGGACAAAGGGATATTTGGTGTTAGAGCAGTTGCCAACGTGGAAGGGACTACTGTAGAAACCACTGGTACTACATTTTGAGGCTGAGAGGTCGACTCACTCTGCCTGCTTTGTAGTGTTTTTTCTAATTCCTGCTCTGTCTCCCTTAATTGCTCATTTAGCTTGAGGACTAAGTCCATAAGCTCTTCTTCATTCTTCTTTTCAATTACTTCAGTAGTCTATGGATGCATAAGGGGTGGCAATTTCAACTGCTTTCTTAGGGCAGTTATATCTTTATTTTTTTTTTTATTAGGGCCTCTGCAACTTTGACATCCTTTGGGTTATGACCCAATCCAATAATCAAATCCTCCAATGATTTGATTCTGTTGTCCTTTGCCTGTGAGGAGGCTCTTTCTAACTGCAATTAAGCAGTCGTATTGTTCAGTGAATTCTCCAATCGGTGTGCCATCATGGCCTTGCTTGCCAATGTTGAATAAACCATTTCCCCTATTTGCTTATGCAATTCTATTTGATCTATGGGGTGAATGTCTTTGGCCAAGACCTCAAAATTAGTTTTGAGGTAGTCTGCAATTGATTTGGGCTGCTGTACTGTAGGCTTTAGGAAACTCATCTTCATTTTGCCTTCCTTGATGTCATAAGTTGACATCAACCTAGTTTGATTGGTAGGAGCCATCTTCAAGTATTGAGTGTAAGCTTGGGCCTTTAGCTGTTCATTTTTGGCCTTTATGTCCTTGAATTTTTCTTTGATCTCTAAAGTCTTGTCAGATGAACACCTAAAAGATGAAACTTTAGTACTTTTCTGTCTTTCCAGCTCTTGTCTCTGTGAACTAGAAGGTGTCCCACCTACTAAGAATGTATTCATCCCGTCTTCACCTTTTTTCCTCAAACTCCCTATTGTTTCTTCAACAAATTCTTCTTCTGAATGTGGATTTAGCCTGTGCCTCTTAGCACTAGGCTGGTCTGAAGGACCACTGGCAGGGGGAGCTACTTCCCTGTCTCTTTTTAAGATCTTTTCCTCATTCAGAGGAGTTTGCAAAACTGGGGGATCTCCAATATTAACTCAAGCTGGATTGGTCTGTGGTTGAGCCTGTTCTTCAGAGATTTCAGGCTGCTTTGACATGTTTGCCCTGATGCTGGAGTACTGGTTCCTTGTTATTTTCACTGTGATGGTTCTGCAAGGGGTGCACTAGTTTCCTATGAGTGCCTTTGAGAAGTATCTGTTGTAGAGGAACTAGTTCATGGTGTTGGCTTCTGAGAAGTCCCAACTGGTACCTGTTCAAAAGAGTCTAGGTCAAGTCTCTTTTCTAGATCTTTCATCACATTCTCTACATTGACCTGATCACTATCCATCCCGACTAAAGTTCCTTCCCTCCATTCATCCATGTTTGCATATTGCTCTATTTCAGGGATTCTATGATGAAAATAGGGTGATAACTTGTTTTTCATTCTTCTATCACAAATGAAACTTTGTGGATCATACTTCCAAACAAAACTTTTCTTTAGTCTGAATCTTTCTAGGATTTCTTCTGCTTCTTTCCCTGCTTCTCTATTGTTGCAGACAAATGGGCCTATGTGATCTTCCATTCTCAACTATGATTTCTTCTTGGCTCTGTTAAAGTGAATCTGATCAAAGTTTATCATTTGTCTATAGTATTCCAATGCAAACAACCTCATAGGAACATATTTCAGTAGTTTGAATGGAGGAAGTTCACAACCATAAACTCTGCTTTCTGTGTGATTTTGGTACAAGTACCAGTCACCTACCTTGTACTATTTGTATAGCTGAAGAATTCTTTTGATTTCATCACTAATCCTAGGAGGAGGATTTCCTGTCAGCATGGTGGTCACTGGGTGGACAAACTGGTTAATGAATTCATTATATGAATAAGGACAAGAAAATGAATGGTGGAAGATAGAAGTCCAAAAAATGACTGATCTGGGATTACCCTTTGTCTCAAGTTTATTTATAGAAAATGGGAACTTGTCAAACTGATAGTAAAGGATAAGATGATATATGAATGTGGAATACTTGAAAACTTTTTCATTTTCCAGCCTCATGAGCTAGTCATGGATTTTCTCAGCGATGAATGCAACATAGTTGTACTTGACAACAGGAAGCTGACCAGGGGTAAAGATGGACATCAGAACTAGGGTCATTTCATTCACATACTCACTAGTATTTAAACCCATGACTGTAGCTATCATATCAACTATAGTTTTACCTATCTCTGTGAAGAAAACTGACAAATAAGGAGGGGGATTTTTGGGTTGATGCTGCTTATCTATGAAAGTCTGGCAAAGGTGACTGAGTTCAGACTGGGAAAATTTGGATGATTTCTCTAGCAAATCTCCAACGGAAATGAGGGTGAGGGCTTGACTGGGTTTAAACTGAAGCATCTCATTGATTGAGTCTGCAGTAATTGTGAAGAGAATAGTTTGATTGGGGGACATTACTGCTTTGAGGTTGGGGTCATAATTGGCATGACACTGATGGATAATATCAGGGAAAATACGCATAGAGGGGAGAAAGCACATTGGGAGATTTGATTCGCAAAGTCCTATGGTATCATAGCCGTTCATGTGATTGTCCCAGCATTGGCAAAATACTTTGAGCTGGTCTTTATCAGTATCCATGTCTTTTATTTGAAAATATTTATCTTCCAAGGGCAGATAATCCAAATCACGGTGAGGGGTAGTGATAGGTGCTACATTGAGGGCTATGGGGGTTTACATTCTGGTTCTTATGGATTCAAATAGGAAACTGGGGTTTTTATATGAAATTGGTGCAACAGAGGGTATTGGGAAACTTGAATTGTGAGTGCAGCAACTGAATTTTGGTGAAATTTGGGTTTTCTTCCCATTAATTGCAAAGAAAGAAAGTATTTACGGGGTTCTTTGATGGAAACTGGTAAATACCTATTTTTAGTGACGGGAAATGGAGTGCAGGTTCATTGGGTGTGAATGGCAGACTTGGAGCGGCATCGACTGCAAGTTTGAGGGTGGCTGACAGTTGGGTGCACGAGCTGGTCAACTTTCAATGTTTAGGTTGCTGCATGCATGCGTTTTTCGGAAGTAAGGACGAAAAAATGATTGTCTTTGTTTCTTATGCAAAGCCAACTTTTGGCGGGTTTGGGATTTGGACAGATGGTGTCAGTAGGAAAATGATTTGATGTTTTGTCGGTAGCAGGAGGTGGTAAGAGGTTTTCATCGCACCGCTAGTGGAGGGGAGGTAGTATTTGGGCGCGACCGCATGATTCCATACAATGAGTGACATGTAGTGAGGGCACTGTTCAGAAAACTGCTCGCCATCATGCGCTAAAGTTCAGTCATGGAGGGTCATGCAATATGCATGACAACCATCGGATCTGAGGGATCCAATCAGACGGCTATCAAGGAGGTGAGGTGGCGGAAGGTTAATGGAGGGCGCGCCTAACATAATTAAAGGTTTTTAATTACATTGGGGGCGATGTGATTGGTCGAAGAAGTTATTAATTAACTGTGGGGGTTAATTAATCATTTTATTAACATGGCGGGGATCGGGCTCTTAATTAACTACTGATTAGTTAATTAATCCCATTTATAGACTATCTTATGGTTATATTTAACCAAGGGGCGGGATATATAAGAATTTGTGGTTTTTGTGTATTTATAATAATACCGCAATGGGTAATGTTTATATAGGGGAACTATATAATAATAACATTAGTGGTTAATATGATTTTATGAAATGTATGCTAAGTGAATGTTTCTGAAAACTTTTCATCATATAACAATACTTAGGCTAAACATATGTGAGGGTTTCATGTAGAATGTTTCTATTTTCCCTAAGTGAAATAGGATTTTACTTAGGAAAAGATATATTAGGGAAATGAATGACTTATAAAGGGGAGTTATGATTGGTGAAGGGGTTTAAGTACTTAGGCATTATAAATTATTGGTCAAGGATCCGGCCTTCCAAAAGTCAGAGAAATGCTCTCAGCCCCTCTAACTTGATAGATACCTTGGCACTTAGGGGAAATTATTGAAAATTTAGGGGAAATGAGTAGGGAAGTTATTTATTTCTGACTTTGCTTGCTTGATGTGCCTTCCATGTGATATATGCATTTGCCTCGTGATGAAAGTAAAAGATTTACACATTTAGACTTATCATTCACCATATATTATTCTGCAACCATCACCTACTTAACCTACCTACTCTAACCTAGCATTTTCACTTCTTTATTAGGGTGCACTTAAATTGGCAAACCCTTATCAAACTTTTTTTTTCTTACATAGTGATATCTATCTAAATCTACACTTATTACATCCAACGGCTCAGATTAAACTATTGAGCTCCTTTTATTCACTCTACCTATCTACTTATCTGCCAAGATTACACTATTTGGTCAGATCTTTATTCTCTACTTCTAAAACATGAAATTGAAAATATGAACTAGTCAAGCTTAAACTATTTGACTATTCATGAATTGTGGCATAGGTGACAAGCTGCACACAATTATTTATTATACAAAAGTAAAAAAGTAGTGGCATTTAGACTTGCACTCTTTCCTGGTCTTTTATTTTGGTGGGGTTCATTTTCTTTCATTTTTTGACCTCTTTTTATTCTTTTCACCCTTTGATTTTTCTTTTAGGGTATACCATCTTTACATTTTTTAAATTTTTTTATTTTTTACAAATATGGAAAACCTTTGTGATAAGTAAAGGTATGAACATATTACAAAGCTAAACCAAGTCAATCATGATATATGACACCTATTGGTATAGGGGCATAACAGTGGCTCCACTTAGGGATGGCTTTACCTGGTGGAAAGTTAAGAACAATAGATCAGAGGCCTCTGAATGATTTTGACTGTGCTCTGCAATCTTCTTTTGCTTGCTACTTTATTGTATGTATGGCAGTGATACTTCTGAAGCTTAGGGCCCTCTCTTCGAGCTTCAACTCCAAAACATTATTGTCCAATCAACACTATGACAATACAAAGGATATAATAAGTACAGTGAAGAACATGGTAACATTAGTAAGTAGGATCAAAGTAATGCTTTAACATCCGACCATTGACTAGTCCTTCTTCAGCTTCTGTACCATTTAACTCTTTAAGAAAATATGCATTGTTTCCTTTGAAATCATAGATGATGTATGGTCCTTTCCATAGGAAGTCAAACTTCCCATGTTTCCCCTTGTCCTCTCTTCTGGAATCCCATCTTAACACTTTATCTCCAAAGTAAAACTCTTCGGCCTTGGTTCTGCTGTCAATTATCTTCTTAAGTTTCTCCTGCAACACTTGGGATCTTTGGTACACCTCCTCCCTGATCTGCTGCAAATTGATAGTCTGGTTTATCCTTATTTGAATATAATTAGGTTCCACTTGAGCTTCTTGGAGTATTTTCATGACAGGAACCCCTAGTGATGAAGGAAATACAACCTCCATGCTCTATACTAACTCATAAGGACTGGTTCCAATGGATTTTTTGGTTGTAAGCCTATCTACCCACAAAGCATTTATCAATTTTTTGTTCCAAGTTTTCTTGTTTTATTCCAATAGTTTTTTGATGATATTAATCAGACTCTTGTTGGAAGATTCAGCCAGTACATTCCCTTGAGGGTAGTAAGCTATGGAATGGCCCAGTGTAATGTGATACTTGTTACAGAAACTGGTCATATTCTTTGATTTGAAAGCTGCAACATTATCAGTAATGATTTTAGTGGGGCAACCAAATCTGGACAAAGTATTGGTTTCTAAGAAACTTATGATCACAGTGTCATTGGCTTGTCGGGAGGGAATGGCCTCTATCCATTTAGTAAAATAGTCAGTGGCAGTGAGTATCTATTTATGTTGGCCAGAGGAGGGAGGATGGATTTCTCTAATGAAGTCAAGACCCCATTGTTGAAAAGGTTTCTTGGTGGAAATGGGTATTAGGGGTAAATGTAACAATTTACTTTGTGCCTTCAAAGATTTGACATTCATGTCAAGAAGTTACGAATCTCTTCACATCTGCACATAAGGTTGGCCAATAGAATCCAGCCCTTAGGATCTTATCTGCAGTTGACTTCTAGTAGAGATGTCCACCATAGTGTCTTGCATGAAATTCTTGGAGAGCCTTGTCAGCTTCATCTTTTAATAAAAATTTAATAAAATTCCTTCATGTTTTTTCCAAAAAAGAGTATTATCTAAGATACAAAACTTTGAAGCTTTCATTTTCAAAAACATGTTCTTGGTTCTGGACAACCCTGGAGGAGCCTGCAGGTCTTGTAAAACATAAATTATATCAGCATACCAAGGTGAGTCTGAAAAGGCCTGGCTGATTTGTGGAGTCGCCATCTCCTGCTCGATATCCAGTTCATTTATGTCTAGGGCTTGACAATTAGTTTTTGACATGAGTTTGGCCAATTCCTAACCTTTTAATAGTTTTGTAGGTTTTATCTCTATATCATACTCTAAAATGGTAGCTATCCATTTACCTCGTTTACCATCAATTCCATCCTGAGTTAGGATGTCTTTGACCACTGCACTAGGAACATAAGCTATCACATGAGAGTATAATATGTAGACTCTGAAATTATTTATAGCTTTTACTAGTGCAAAAGCTTGCTTCTCCATTATTTTGTATTTTAATGATGCATCTCTAAGTGATTTACTAAAAAAGGCTATAGGTTTTTCACATCCCTGATCATCCTTTTGTAATAAAATAGTTGCTATGGTGTGTTTTGATGCAAAAGAAAAAATGATGAAGTCTCTATCAAATTGACGACTTGTGAGGATTGGTGTTCTGGTTAAGGCCATTTTGATTTCTTCAAATGATTGCTTGGCCTCTACTATCCATTTGATACTTGAATCCTTTCTTAGCATGTTATTTAGTAATCTAATGAGTTCAAATAAGTTAGAAATGAATCTTCTTAAAAAAATTATCTTCCCTAGGAAAGCTTGAAGTTCTTTAATACTTCTTGGATGAGGTATCTGTAGTATAGCTTTGATCCTAGAAGGGTCAATTCGAATGCCATCCTTGGAAATAATATAACCTAAAAGTTTACCCTCTTCCATACCGAACAAGGATTTCTTTGGATTCAATGAAATTCCATATTTTCTGCATTTTAAAAACACTTGCTAGAGATGGTCTAAATGTTGTTGATCAAATTTAGAAAAAACAGTTAGGTCATCCAGATATATAACAAGAAAATCATGAATTTCTTTGGCAAAGGCAATTTCCATTGCTCTTTGGAAGGTTTCTCCTACATTTTTTAGTCCAAATGGCATTTTGATGTACATAAAAGTGCCCCATGGTGTTGTAAAAGAAGTTTTCCTCTTGGTCATCAGGATGAACCAAGATTTGGTTATATCTTGAAAACCCATCTAAAAGTGAAATTATTAAGAACCCACTACCCTTTGCAAAATATGATCCATTTTGGGTAAAGGATCGTTATCTTTAAGAGAGACCTTATTCACGTTTCTCAGATCAACACATAACCTTACTTCCCCAGTCTTCTTCCTAGTAGGTACTAAGTTACACACCCACTCTGAAAATCTAATAGGGGCAATAATCCCTGCTTCACACATGCATTTGATTTATTTTTCAATTAATGGTAATATCACAGGGTTAATTCTTCTGAGTTTTTGTTTAAATGGATTTTGATTTTCTTTTAGAGGTATAGTATGCTGAATAATATAGGTGTCATAGGATTTCAAATCTTCATAACTCCAGGCAAAGACATCCTGGAATTCTCTCATAAGTTCAACATACTTTAGCTTCTGGTCAGGAGGTAAAGATTTTGACAATTTTATCATTTTTGGATTATCCTGAGTTCCTAAGTTGTATTCTTCAATATCTGCTTTTAATGGTTCCATTTTAGGTTTCTTGGGAATGTCATTGGAATCAAACAGATCTTCTAGAGGAGGCAATCCTTTAGGTAGATGGTTGTCTTTTAGGTTGATAATATTTGTTTCCTCTTCAATTATTTCATCTAGGTCCATTTGATTCGGGTCTTGAATCTCTTTTTGTGTGAATTTTGTGGGATGAAGCATATTTATTGAACTTTCCTCTAAAAAATTGATTTCTACCTCATCTATTTGGTTAGAACCAATAACTATATCAACATCTATGTTACTGTTAGAAAACTCTTCATCTAAAGTTAACAAGTTATTGATCTACTCATCACTATCAAAAACCTGCCAGTTCTTTAGATTATCAGGGATGGCTGGTCTATGCCTAATTTCAGTAGTAAACTGATGATTAGGTTGAAAAGGTAATTTGCAAGTGCTGGCAAACATGGCCAGGCTGTGGGCTTGCAGGTTGTGCTTTCTAGGGATTGTGGCAAGCTGAGTTTCTAGAAAAGTGTTGAGAATTTCTATCACTGTTCCTCTATAATATCCTAATCTAGGATCCCTAGTTAGGTATTTCCCTTTAATATGTTTAGTTATCAGTTCTGAGTCTCCTATAAAAGACACCCTGATTGCTCATAATCTTTTAACAAGTTTAAGACCTAACAAGAGAGCCTCATATTCTACCATATTATTGGTGCATCTGAAATTTAATCTTTATGCATGGCCTTCAACATGATCATTTTCTAAATTGTACACCCAAACTCCTGCTCCTGCCCCTAGTTTATTGACTGAGCCATCAAATTCTAAATGCCAAAGGATTTCATGCTCGTAATTAGTGTCTAGGGTAGTAGGAACTTGTTTGGCAGTGGAATCTGGTTTTTCGTTCTCATTTGATTTTTCTTTATTATCTGATATTTCCTGAATATGAACACTTAATTTTTCTTTTTTAATTTCTTTTGGTTCTGCTGCTAAAACCTCTAAAGTATTGGTAGGACTGGTTTCTGCATTGTAAAGAATGAATGAGTCCATATCAGAGTGAACTGAGTAGATGGGGAAATTTTGGGGTCTTTCTTGACTACTTACTACATATTTCATCAATTTTTCTCTGTATCGTTTCTTTGGTTGTCCAAAAACCGATATAGTAGGATATGCCATATCCAATTGAAGAGATCCCTGAAGTTTAGCACCCCAGGATTTGGATAATAATATGCCATATTTAGGTGCTATATCTGCTACCACTATGTCCATTAAAATTGTTTTTGCAGGGTATTGAACCAATGAAATACACAAGTCTTTTATCAATCCTAAACATCTCACCTGACTAGAATCAAACGAAAACAAATCTTTGTACGATCTAGTGATGTCTAGGTCTAGCTTTTCTATTACAGACTTGGGCATGAGATTATGAGATGCCCCGAAGTCAAACATGGCATTCACTTCTGGGCCAAAGATCAATTTGAGCTAGACATCAAACAGATTAACTGAGTCTTTAGTTCCAGTAATTTGCAGTGATCTATCGATTTGAGTTCGGTAGGCTTCATGTTTAGCTAATTCAGATAATGGGACAATAATTTTCAGCTTACCTACTTCAGTTTCTAGAATAAAGGGTTTTTCTGTTTGGGCTTTTGGATTTCGAACAACAGTATTCTCTCGGTTTTCTATGTTTTCTGTGTTTTTCTCCTTTTGAGGAGTGGAATCACGATTTGTCTATTCTCCTAGATCAACCTCTGGAGGTTCTTCTACAGTTCCCTTAGAAGAGAGGGAAGTGGAGGGCTGTTTGTTGTTTGGTTGGTTGTCAGAGACATCTTCAATTATGGGGTTAGAAGGATTAGTGTCTGATCTAGAAAGAATATTTACAGGTGTGGTTACTATCTTACCTTTTTTGGGCTGATTTGGAACCTTTTTCTTGTTTTCTTCAGGGACATCAATTCTCCTACTTCTTAGATTGTATTGCTTGTGCACCTCAAAGACGGCTGTGTCATATCCTTCTATAAAGTCGAATGATTCACCTAATTGAGTTTGAAATTGTTTAAGTATGTGGGCCTCTTGATCCTCTTGGGTCAAGAAAACTTCTCCTTCATTACTAAGTCTCATCATATTAATTTTAAGTATCTTCTTCTGGTTCTTCAAATTTGGAAGCTTCTGCATAATTCTCCTAGAAAGGGGGTCTAATGTTTTTTTCAGGACCACTCTTTCCAGTGTTCGGGTTTTTATTTTTCCTAAAATTAGGATTTCTCCCTGTGTTGGTTTGCTGACCATCCCAAGGAGCTTTCCTTTCAATTGTCTCTACTTTGTCTCCTAGTCTATCCATTCCTTTGATTACGGCATCTAGCTTTTGTTCGAAGGGTAAGATTTTTTCCTTTAATGGTATCCTCCTTTCACTTCTAGCCTTGGCTCTTTTAGATATTAGGTTGGCTTCAACACTGACTGATATGCTTTGCATATCTTCTAAAGTAGGGGGAGCTCGTTCTCTCAGCTGGAAAGCCATGTCAAAATAAAATCCATCTGGGAATTTGATTAAGGCTAAACCAGGTGGGGGTCTAAGATTTTGAGAGATGGCCTTATACACACTGTTGAATCTAGTGCAATAATCTTGCACAGCTTCTTGTGGTCCTCTTCTTGAGTTTTTGTATTCAGATAGAATCTGAAGTGGGTCTTTCTTTTTCTCCCACCTATTCAGGAATTGTTGATAGAGAGTTGCTAAGTTGTCTATATTATTTGCTGCTAAACCTTTGAACCAGGTTCTAACTTCCCCAGTTAAACTCTGAATGAATATTCTCATTTGCACATCATCAACATCTATTTCATAAATTTCAAAGTAATCAGTCATCTTCTTGGTGTGTTGCTGGGTTGTATAGGTACCAGTACCATCAAAAGTAGTGATCTTACTTTGGTAATCCTGGGGCATGGCACCTAAGTTTGTTGGTAGTACTAGGGGGTGTATCTATTTGCCATTGCTGTAGGTAATGGTGAAACAAAAGCTGGGGTTGGGATAATGGTGGATGTTTGAGTTGTGGATGGAGATCTAGAGGGGATGGTCTGATGTGGACTGGTTTGAGGTTGAGATGTATAAGGAAATGGTGATGAGCTTGTAGAAACATAAGTGATTACAGAGGGATTAGGGGTTCCTTCAGTGGTAAGATAGACTGTGGTGAGTTCTGAAAATATCTATCAATTGAAAAATTAGTTGCTTGGATCCTGATCCCAATCCAAGTGGTGGATTGGGATCTGAAGGTGGGTCGAGGACTAACAGAACTTTCTTGACTCCTAAGAATTTTGGGGATCAGATTGGGGTTCTCAAACACTTGTGGTGGATTGGGATCAGGATTAGCTCTAGTGTAACGAGTCCTTTCTGAAGCCAGGTTTTTGGGTTTTGTTTTTGGTTTTCTTAACTAATATAAAAAAAACAACTTCTATGATTTCTTTAAGATGGTTTTAGATTTAGATTTTAAATGTTCTTAAAGATCTGTTTTGACTGAGGATTTGGTTTCTCCAGTGGAGTCGCCACTATGTTATCACTCAGATTTTCCTTGAAGTTGTCAGAAGAAGGAAAGAGGTCTGAGGTAACCACAAAACAACTTTTAAGTACAAAATCTAGTTAATCTGTACTCAGAGAGGGCTCTCTCTTTAAGATTTAGCTTTATTTTATGAGATATTAGGCTAGTTATGAAAGCTTAGGGGTTTTGATTTTGCTTGGTGGTGGAATTCAGGAGCAGATGGATAGAACAAAGTATCTCAGGCCATTGGGCTATGGAGTCAACTAAATATGGATTAACTGGATCAGGTTGATTCAAACAAAGGAGGGCTTCATAGGGCAATATAGCTAAACAAGATACAAATGATAACTTGAAAGGGTGAAATGGTCTTGAAAATGAGGAAGGGCAATTAAGGATCCTTCAACAAAGTTCAAGAAGGGGGACAGTGGGTGATCATTAACAAAGAGCAATTAAGAATTCTTTATTAAATAGCCAAAATGATAAACTAAGTAGGGAGCAATTAAGAATTCCCTACCTATGACAACTTAGAAGAAAACATTAAGAATATAAACGATTTTAAAGATAGAATGCAATAAAGCAGTTTCTGAAATATACTTTTGCATTTATTATTCATATTTGAAACACATGTGAATATTTAAATCAAAAAACTGTAAAAACATAAGATATAGAATACTTATTTGTCTCTCATTTGACACATGAATCCTGTAAAATTCCTTTGTTTTATTACTTTGTCCAGCCAGCCATACAATAGTTGTTCAACAACACTTCTATTCTAAAATAAAGTGTCTACAGAAATGTCTATGAATCCACACTCAGTACTTCAAATGAGAATGTACTTATACAAAATTTACAATAAAATATCTCCTAACTGATAGAGATATATTCTAGTAACACTAAATATATTTTACATGATTGTAGAGACAGATGGTCTTGAAAATAGAAACTGAAAGTAAACTGCTGGGTTGCTGTCCCTGTTTTTATTGAAGGAGCTGGAGGTAGGTCCTATGATTGAGCATCTTGTTGTCTTTCTCATAATTCTGTGTTGGCTAATTGTTTTCATCTTTTCACTGATATTCTTTAATCTGTGACTGCTACTCTTTATCTGCTTTACCTTCATTCACCTTCTTTTACCAAAATTGACTATGGTAAATGTTTCAATTTACTTTTTACCAAGTTAAATCATAAAATTTCTGTCACATCAGTCCACCAATCATCCCTTGGTATCTTGGTCCTGGTTAGCTTTTTGTATATTTCATCAGCCCCTGTGTATTTTACAAAATTTGGCTATACTGGAAACAAATGTTTCAATTCATGCTCAACATAAAAGAGGTTCTCAAGACTATCATAGAGAACTCTGCTTGTAGGTAATGCTTTGGGTGCAAATGAATTGGCAAAGGAACTAGCTTGGCTTTTTGCATACTGATCCAATTTGTCGACATAATCCTCATGCCTCATTAACTTATCATTGATGACTAAAGGACTTGGAAGCCCTTTACTCTATAAGATGCCAAACGTTTCCATAAATTCATCGATATATTCTTGCATATTCTAACATTTTCTTTCCAAGTTCTGCATTAGAGACTTTTTGGTTAAGACTTTCTTGATTTCTAGGATGGTTCCAATTCTATGCTCAATATTCAGCTATTCCAATTGATGCATGTTTTTGCTGTTCAGAAATTTTATTAGCCTGATAGCTTCTTTAGGCTTCCCTCCTAGCTCTTCCTTGGTTTTTTGAATCTCTTAAAGAGTAGCTTTGACTAAGTCAATATATTAAAAAATGATTTGTATTGATGACCAAACATCATTGATTGATTGAGTGATGTTGGTCCATAATATTTTCTTGATATCTGTTAAAGACTTTTCAAATGTGAGATCCCTTTCCAATGTTTTTACTTGTTGAACCAAGCCTTTGTTTTTCCTCACTTCTTCAGCAAAATTAATTTTTGAGACATCATACTTTTGTTCCAAGGTAATGAATTTCTCCTTTACCTTCTGCAATTCAGAAACCTAGAGCTTCAATTCCTCCATTGACTTGATTAATTCTTCAGTGCTCTGACTTAAAATTCCTACCTGCGTTGTACCTATACTTGTACCTGTAATAGTTTCTGTTGTGGCCAAAGGGATATTTTGTACTAGAGCAGTTGCCAATGTGGAAGGGACTGCTGTAGAAACCACTGGTACTACATTTTGAGGCTGAGAGGTCGACTCACTTTGCCTGGTTTGTAGTGTTTTTTCTAATTCCTACTCTGCCTCCCTTAATTACTCATTTAGCTTGAGGACTAAGTCCATAAGCTCTTCTTCATTCTTCTTTTCAATTACTTCAGTAGTCTGTGGATGCATAAGGCGTGGCAATTTAAACTGCTTTCTTAGGGCAGCTATATCTTCATTTTTCTTTTTTATTAGGGCCTTTGCAGCTTTGAAATCCTTTGGGTTATGACCCAATCCAATAATCAAATCCTCCAATGATTTGATTCTATTGTCCTTTGCCTATGAGGAGGTTCTTTCTAACTACAATTAAGCAGTGGTATTGTTCAGTGAATTCTCCAATCGGTGTGCCATCATGGCCTTGCTTGTCAATGTTGAATAAACCATTTCCTCTGTTTACTTATGCAATTCTATTTGATCTATGGGGTGAATGTCTTTGGCCAAGACTTCAAAATCAGTTTTGAGGTAGTGTAAAATTGATTTGGGCTGCCGTACTGTAGGCTTTAGGAAACTCATCTTCATTTTTCCTTCCTTGATGTCATAAGCTGACATCAACTTGGTTTGATTGGTAGGAGCCATCTTCAAGTATTGAGTGTAAGCTTGGGCCTTTAGCTGTTCATTTTTGGCCTTTATCTCCTTGAATTTTTTTTTGATGTCTAAGGTTTTGTCAGATGAAGACCTGAAAGATGAAACTTCAGTACTTTGTTGTCTTTCTAGCTCCTGTCTTTGTGAACTAGAAGGTGTCCCATCTACTGGGAATGTATGCAGACTGTCTTCACCTTCTTTCCTCAAACTCCCTATTGTTTCTTCAACAAATTCTTCTTCTGAATGTGGATTTAGCCTGTGCCTCTTAGCACCAGGCTGGTCTGAAGGACCACTGGTAGGGGTAGCTACTTCCCTGTCTCTTTTTAAGCTCTTTTCTACATTTAGAGGAGTTTGCAAAACTAGGGGATCTCCCATGTTAACTCGAGCTGGATTGGTCTGTGGTTGAACTTGTTCTTCAAAGATTTTAGGCTGCTTTGACATGTCTGATTACCCTGATGCTGGAGTATTGGTTCCTTTTTCTTTTCCCTATGATGGTTCTGCAAGGGGTGCACTAGTTTCCTGTGAGTGCCTTTGAGAAGTATCTATTGTAGAGGCACTAGTTCCTGGTGTTGGCTTCTGAGAAGTCCCAACTTCTACCTTTTCAAAAGAGTCCAGGTCAAGTCTCTTTTCTAGATCTTTCATCACATTCTCTACATTAACCTGATTACTGTCCATCTTGACTAAAGTTCCTTCTCTCCATTCATCCATGTTTGCATATTTCTCTATTTCATGGATTCTATGATGAAAATAGGGTGATAACTTGTTTTTCATTCTTCTATCACAAATGAAACTTTGTGGATCATACTTCCAAACAAAAAATTTCTTTAGTCTGAATCTTTCTATGATTTCTTCTGCTTCTTTGCCTACTTCTCTATTATTGCAGACAAATGGGCCTAAGTGATCTTTAATTCTCAACTGTGCTTTCTTCTTGGCTCTAGTAAAGTGAATCTGATTAGAGTTTATCATTTGTCTATAATATTCCAATGCAAACAACCTCAGAGGAACATATTTCAGTAGTTTGAATGGAGGAAGTTCACAACCATAAACTCTAATTTCTGTGTGATTCTGGTACAGGTACCAATCACCTACCTTGTACTGTTTGGATAGCTGAAGGATTCTTTTGATTTCATCACTAATCCTGGGAGGAGGATTTCCTGTCAGCATGGTGGTCACTAGGTGGACAAACTAGTCAATGAATTCATTATATGAATAAAGACAAGCAAATGAATGGTGGAAGATAGAAGTCCAAAAAATGACTGATTTGGGATTACCCTTTGTATCAAGTTTATTTATAGAAAATGGGAACTTGTTAGACTGATAGTAAAGGATAAGATGATATATGAATGTGGAATACTTGAAAAAAATTTCATTTTCCAGCCTCATGAACTGGTCATGGATTTTCTCAGCAATGAATGCATCATAGTTGTACTTGACAGTAGGAGGCTGACTAGGGGTAAAGATGGACATCAAAACTAGGGTCATTTCATCCACATACTCATTAGTATTGAAATCCATGACTGTAGCTATCATATCAACTATAGTTTTTCCTATCTCTGTGAAGGAAACTAAAAAATAAGGAGGGGGATTTTTGGGTTGATGCTGCTTATCTATGAAAGTATAGCAAAGGTGATTGAGTTCAGACTAGGAAAATTTGGATGATTTATCTAGAAAATCTCCAAGGGAAATGGGGGTGAGGGCTTGACTAGGTTGAAACTGAAGCATCTCATTGATTGAGTTTTTAATAATTGTAAAGAGAATAGTTTGATTGGGGGACATTACTGCTCTGAGGTTGGGGTCATAATTGTCATGACACTGATGGATAATATCAGGGAAAATATGCATAGAGGGGAGAAAGTACATTGAGAGATTTGATTCCCAAAGTCCTATGGTATCATAGCCATTCATGTGATTGTCCCGGTATTGGCAAAATACTTTCAGCTGGTCTTTATCGGTATCCAAGTCTTTTATTTGAAAATCTTTATCTGCCATGGGTAGATAATCCAAATCACGATGAGGGGTAGTGATAGGTGCTACATTGAGGGCTACGGGGGTTTCCATTCTAGTTCTTGTGGATTCAAATAGGAAACTGGTGTTTTTATATGAAATTGGTGCAACAGAGGGTATTGGGAAACTTGAATTGTGAATGCAGCGACTGAATTTTGGTGAAATTTGGGTTTTTTCCCATTAATTGTAGAGAAAGCAAGTATTTATAGCGTTCTTGGATGGAAACTAGTAAATACCTATTTTTAGTGACGAGCAATGGAGTGCAGGTTCACTAGGTGCGAATGGCGGACTTGGAGAGGCGTTGACTGCAAGTTTGAGGGTCGCTGACGGTTGGGTGCATGAACTAGTCGACTTTCAACGTTCAAGTTGCTGCCTGCATGCGTTTTTCGGAAGTAAGGACGAAAAACTGATTATCTTTGTTTTTTATGCAAAGTCAAATTTTGGCGGGTTCGAGATTTGGACAAATGGCGTCAATGGGAAAATGATTTAACACTTTTTCGGTAGTGGGATGCTGTAAGCAGTTTTCATCACACTGCTAGTGGAGGGGAGGTAGTATTTGGGTGCGACCACACGATTCCATACAATGAGTGACACGTAGCGAGGTCACTGTTCAAAAAACCTCTCGCCATCACGCGCTAAATTTCGGTCATGGAGGGTCGTGCGATATGTGCAACAACCGTCAGATCTGAGGGATCTGATTAGATGACTATCAGGGAGGTGAGGTGGCGGAAAGTTAATGGAGGGCGGGCCTAACATAATTAAAGGTTTTTAATTACATCGAGGGTGATGTGATTGGTCAAAGAAGTTATTAATTAATCATGGGGGTTAATTAATCCTTTTATTAACATCGCAGGGATCTGGCTCTTAATTAACTACAGATTAGTTAATTAATCCCGTTTATAGACTTTCTTATGGTTATATTTATACAAGGGGTGGGATATATAAGAATTTGGGGATTTTGTGTATTTATAATAATATGGGAATGGGTAATGTTTATATAGGGGAACTATATAATAATAACAATGGTGGTTAATATGAATTTATGAAATGTGCGCTAAGTGCATGTTTCCGAAAACTTTTTATCAATTACTTAGGCTAAAAATATGTGAGGGTTTCATGTAGAATGTTTTTATTTTCTCTAAGTGAAATATGATTTTACTTAGGAAAATATTTATTAGGGAAATGAATGACTTATAAAGGGGAGTTATTATTGGTGAAGGGGTTTAAGTACTTAGGCATTATAAATTATTGGGTTGAGCGTTCGGTCCCTCCAAAAGTCAGAGAAATGCTCTGAACCCCTCTAACTTGATAGATACCTTGGCACTTAAGGGAAATTAATGAAAATTTAGGGGAAATGAGTAGGGAAGTTAATTATTTTTGACTTTTCTTGCTTGATGTGCCTTCCATGTGATACATGCCTCTGCTTTGTGATGAAAGTAAAAGATTTACACATTTATACTTATCATTCACCATATATTATTCTGCAACCATCACCTACTTACCCTACCTACTTTAACCTAGCATTTTCACTTCTTTATTAGGGTGCACTTAAACTGGAAAACCCTTATCAAACTTTCTTTTCTTTTACATATTGATATCTATCTAAATATACACTTATTATTTCCAAGGGCTCAGATTAAACTGTTGAGCTCCTTTTATTCACTCAGCCTATCTACTTATCTGCCAAGATTACACTGTTTGGTCAGATCTGTATTCTCTACTTCTAAAACCTGAAATTGAAAATATGAACTAGCCAAGCTTAAATTGTTTGACTATTCATGAATTGTGGCATAGGTGACAAGCTGCACACAATTATTTATTATACAAAAGTAAAAAAGTAGTGGAATTTAGACTTGCACACTTTCCTAGTCTTTTCTTTTGGTGGGGTTCATTTTCTTTCATTTTTTGACATCTTTTTATTCTTTTCACCATTTGATTTTTCTTTTAGGGTATACCCTCTTTACATTTTTTAAATTTTTTGATATTTTACAAATATGGAAAACTTTTGCGACAAGTAAAGGTATGAACATATTACAAAGCTAAACCAAGTCGATCATGATATATGACACCTATTGGTATAGGGGCACAACACTACCAAAAGGGTATCTAGATGTGCTTGCAAGTCAAATGTTTAATTCATAAATTAAACTAGAGATTGACTGAAGCAACATTCATCTACTATGCAATTGCAGAGCAAGAGTAGTTCGAAGGCTACCTAGCTGACTTCAGACTCTGTCTATACTTTATCAAATTGAACATAGAATAAACAATAGCAACAAACAAACATTTGTTCATTCCCCAGTGGAGTCGCCAATTTGTTTTTGGGAAAACTAGTATTCCTAAAGAATGCTAGCCCTCTAGGTTTGGAAGCTACCCTAGAAACAACAATTTAAAGCAATTCAATGATTTCTTCTATGTGTAACAGATAAGAGAAAGATAATGGAACCAACCTGGAACTTCCACTTAATCCCTTGCTTGATCACTCTCTCCTTTGGCAGATCTTGCAACTCCTCCTTGTACTTAACATGCTTGGAGAGTACCTACACAAGTACAACAACAAAGAACCGTCAAAGCATCATGATGTATTACAACATAAACATTACAGAATCAGGTATATAATGAACAAATGATAGATTTCACAAATGATAACATTCACCATTGCACAATCATATGGGAGAAAACTTGAAGAACTTTACTAATAGAAAGGAGAATTACAACCCAGCTGTCTGATCCAGCATCATCCTCTCAGCTTCAATCCTTCTTCACCGCATGAAATTGCAAGATCACACCAACAAGATAACAATGCTCTCTCCTCAATTACAAACTATCAACACTTCCTTGCAATTCACAATATTCCAGCCTCCCGATCTCTTGGATGGGAGATCAATTTATAGATTTTTGCAAGGGTGTGAGTCATCCATGGGGTTTGATTAGTTTTATTCCACTTGTTACAATTAGTTCCACAAGAGAGGGATTGGAGATGGTTTCCTAGTTCCCTTGTTCATCCTTGGGCGAATTCAGAGAGGCAAGTGGCACAGGAGAAGTTTCTAAAAGATTCCATGAGCAACTAACTAACAAACTGTCCCAGAAATTTATCCATCCTCGGCCATCGCACCCTATAGAAGGCCTAAATAGTATGCATCACACTCTGGCAATGTACCACTCAGTATACATCGCACTTTTCCAATGGAGCAGTCAGTATGGTTCAATTTAGGCAATTTCTGGATGGTTTCTCAGATGGAACTTTTGGGGGATGATGTATTCAGATGACTATGTTCCTTTAGGGTATGAAACAAATCTTTTAGGGGTTGATGAGCCCTAATACATTGGCATATAAGTTTTGGGTTGATGTGCCCAAATATGTCTATAAACTCCCAAAATCATCTTGGCATGCTCGCTTGAAGGAATACAAAGGTGGCCCAGGTAGCATAATAATGTGTCCTGGAGGTGGAAATTAGGAACTTGCTTGCTAGCTACTAGCATATGGTATGTCGAGGCAAAATCTGGATCATTTTTGTAAAGTTATGGCCATCCAGAGGTTTCATGATCACAAGAGTTGAGAATAGTAGTCAGTGCTACAACTAGGGTTTGGCTGAGGCAGTCTGCAACATGATTGGTGCTACCCTTTTTGTATTTAATTTTCAAGTGGAATTGTTGCATATATGTAGACCACTTATGATGGCGATCATTTTGCAACTTCCCTTGTGTCTATATAAATTGAAGTGGTCTGTGATCGTGTGGATGACCATCTCCTTCCCAAGAATGTAGTGGTTCCATTGTTGGCAAGCCTGCATGATGGAATACATCTCTTTATCATAGGTGGGGTACTTCTGAATTGTATTGGAAAGTGTCTCACTATGATAGGCCATTGGATGTCTGTGCTGGGTGACGAATACACCAATAGCATAGTTTGAGGTGCCTGTCTCGATTTCAAATGGTTATTGTAGGTGTTAGGTTCCTATACCAATAGGATTCATAATTTTTGAATGTCTGAGATTAAACCTATAATATGTACATACCTTTGCTTTTTGCAAATGTTTTCCATATTCAAAAAAATTAAAAAATGTAAAAAGGGTATGTCCTAAAAGATAAATCAAAGGACAAAAAGAATAAGAAAAGGTCCAAAAAAGTGAAAAATATGAACCCCAAGAAAAGAAAAAAGACCATGAAAGTGAGTAAGCCAAAATGCCACTACTATTTACTTTTTGTGCATAATAAGTGATTGTGTGCAATTTGTAATCTTTGCCACAATCCATGATAGTCAAAATGTTTAAACTTGGCTATTTCATGTTTCAAGTTCATGTTGATAGTTAGAGAATAAAATTTGACCAAACTATTTAATCTTGGTAGATCATTAGATAGGTAGAGTAAATAAAAGGAGCTCAATTGTTTAATCTGAGCCCTTGGATGTAATAAGGTTAGATTTAGTTAGTTCACTATTGTAAAGAGAAAGAAAAATGTTTGATAAGGGTTTTCTAGCTTAAATGCACCATAATAAAGATAAGTAAAAATGGTAGGATGAGTAGGAGGGTAAGTAGAAGAAAGGTTGTAGAAGTATGATGATTGATTAAGACAAAAGCATATTTATTATTCTCATCATAAAAGTTCCAAATATGAATGGGCACTTAAGCATGTAGATGGATATCAAAGTCAATTAATTAACTTCACTCATTCATTTCACCTTTTAATTAACTAATTTCCCACAGTAAAGTTCAAAGTACTTAAAAACCCTAAGTCAATGAGGCTTAGAGCATTTCTCTGAATTTTTGAAGGACTAGACCCTCGGCTCAACGACTTATAGGCAATAAGTACTAAAACTCCCTTATAAAAATTCATCTCCCCTTTCAGTTCATTCATTTTCCCTAATAATACTCTTTCCTAAAGTTAAATTACTTTTACCTAGGAAAAGTATTTATTCCCCCACCTAAATCATTTTCATATTAAAAACCCACGAAAACACTATATCCTAAGTTTTTATGTTATTATCGGAAAAGCATTAAAACATGAAATATCATATACTTAGGGTATTGTGCCCTTTTCCACTCATTTTATTAATTACCAATTTATTTATTAAATCCCAAACAAAAACCCTTTTCCCGTATATATTTAACTCTTGCAATATTAACTAGCCCTATACCCTAGTTTAAAATATAAACTCTAATTTTCTACCCAAACCTTGACAAACCCACTTACTAATTGATCCACGATTAAGTTAGTCAAAAACCCAATTAAACACTCTGCTAATGACCCCGACGCCTTAACCCCGCCTTATCCCTCATTAACTAAAAACTGCTGCACTTAATCACCTGACGGCTCCCCCCACTACCCTCCATGCAACTCCACTACCCAATCACCACACGATCGCTCCCCTCCACATTTGAAGGCCCTCATCCATTTCGGGTGAGCCCTAATGTCCGAACATTACCGGCATGAAAAGAGTTGTTTTCTGCTGGGCCCCCGAGGCTACGTGTCGCTCAATGTATGGAATCGGGCGGCCTCCCCCCAATACCACCGAATGCCCAAAAGCGGTGTGATGAAAACCACTTACCACCCACCCGCTACACGCCAAAATAGCTACTGTTGACCCCTCTACATGCCAAAAAAGCCATTGTTCACCCCCCTACACAACAAATGACCATTGTTCACCCATACCCGCCAAAATTTACTTTCGCGCATAAAGCCAAAAAGCCCCAAATAATTTGTTTTTATCAATTTTTCAAATATAAAACTTCATGCACCCACCCATGAATGTCGAAGCCATCAAACTACATCCAATTGCACCCTAAAGATGCCACAGAGCACCTGTTCACCTTCCATCCTACATAGAGCCTTTTCAACCATTCACAGTTGCCAGTTTCCTTGTTCAGAGCCAGTTCTCCTTAATTCCAGGTATTTGAGCCATAATTCACTGGAAAACCTATCAATTTCAGAACCAGTTGCTGAGTTTTATTAGTTAAAGTAAAAAATTAATTAAAGAAACTCTAGTAGCTCAAACCTACTTTGTACTGAACCACCATTGCCCCTAAAAACTGAAAATCACCTTCCCCATTCTCAAATCCACAGGAACAGAGAATGGCTGCCCCAATTTCCATGGATGTGAGACCTATTTCCACTCCTCATCTAGACCTAGACCATCTCCCCCTGGTAGACAAGTATTTCCAGGTAAAGGACACCTCTGTCCATGAATCCCCTCTAAAACTCTACTGCCAATACAGAGACCAATACCTGAACCATGCTGATAAAATTGGTTTTTGGGAGTCCAATTTGCCCAAGTACTAGTTACCTGAAGTTCACATTTTCTTAGAAATTGTCCATTACTGCCATGCAAACTATATCCCCAGTCAAAGAGGAGTGATGTACCCTAACCAAACCATACTTTTCACCATCACTGCTAAATCAATAAATGAGATGCTGCAACTTCAACCAGGGAAAAACTTGACTCCTCTCTCCATTGGAGACTTATTGGATTTATTCCCCAAGCTCAGCCTTGCAAGATTGGCCCAAATAATCCAAACCTTCATTGTAGAAGAAAAGTATACCCCCAAAGAACTTCCTCCATATGTGTATACCATATTTTCCCCATTTGGCCAAGACATTGTAGCAATGATATCTAGTGTCCTAGGTTATACCACCAGTAACTACATAGATGAGATCATCTTGGATTTCATGTCCATATACACTCTAGGATAGCCTCCTGCTATTATTTATGATTATGCCAAGTTTATAGCTGATAGGATGCATGATCAGTTCCTTAAGATGAGTAATGAGTGAGTCTTCAAGTATTCTTCTATTTTATATCACCTTTTCTTATACTACCAAGCTGATAAGTTCCCATTTACTCTCCAGAAGCTTGACATAAAAGGTCACCCTAGATCAGTAATTTTCTAGACTCCATTGATCCATAAATATGGATCCCCATATTTATATCCAAACTTCATAGACCTATTTGTACATCCCATTGTGACAATGCTGATAGGCAGCCCTCCTCCAAGAATTAGTTCAGATATAAGGAGGATCCTGCAACTCTCAAAACAATCCAAAGTAGGGGATTGGTACTTGTACCAAAACCACACTAGGATTAGAATTTATGGCTGTGATTTGGCCCAATATAAACTACCCAAATACCTCCCAATGAGGTTATTTGCTTTGGAGTACTACAGGCAGATAATCAGTTCAAATGAGGTACATTTTTTCAAAGCCAAAAAGAAGGCCCAACTCAGGATCAAAGACCAATTAGGTCCCTTTAGTTGTAATCGCTGAGAAGCTGGGAAGGAGGCAGACTTAATCCTTCAAAGATTAAATCTAAAACAGAGCTTCATATGGAGATATGATCCCTTGGATTTCATCTGCAACAGAAGACAAAAAAACAAGATGGCTCCCTATATTCATTACCACATCCCTAAAATAGAAAAGTATGCCAATCAATTGGAATGGGTAGAAAACACTTTAAAGGACAAGGATAGTACTGAAGTTGCTGTGGAAAACACATTACTTGATCTAGAAAAACATCTTGATCAAGGTTCTTTCCTGCAGGTGCCAGGAGAATCACAGGTGCCAGAAGAATCACAGGTACAAGAAGAATCAGAAGCACTAGACCTATCAAAGGTACCAGAGAAATCAGATATAGCACAGCAATCAGAGAAAATAGACAGACCAAAGGCCACCATGAGTACCCCCCCAGTCTTAGAGACTCCTCTAAATGAAGAGAAAAGCCTCAAGAGAAATAGGGAAGGGGCTACTACTTCAGAAAAACCAATATCACAATCCTATGCAGAGACAAGCCAGGTTAAGAGGCAAAGAGTGAATCTTGTCTCTGAACAACAATATACAGAGGAGACAACTGAGGTTACCAGCACAGAAATAGATGGGAGCAGGCAGGCCACTCCATCTAGAGGTATCCTAGAACCTTCCACATCACACACTTAGATGTTGGAAAGACAACAAATTGTTGAGATATCCTATTTCATAATGCCAACAGATAAAGACCAAGACATCAAGGAGAGATACAAAGAAATAAAGGCTAGGAATGAGAGGATGAAAGCCCAAACCTATGCATAGTATTTGAAGATGACCCCTACCAATCAGAGAAGGCTTATGTCAACATATGATGTTAAAGAGAGGAAAATGCAAATGACCTTCATCAAGCTGACCACTTAGTAGCCAAAGGAAGCAATAGACTTTAAAAGAGTGGATTTTGAAGTACTGGAAAGGGATATTCATCCCATTGACCAGATTGAGCTGCATAAGAAAATAGGTGAAATGATTTATTCTACATTAACAGGGAAAGCCATAGTAGGCCACCAATTGCAAACCTTTTTAAACAATATTTCAGCTCAGTTTCGGTTGGAGAAGGCCTCCTCACAGGCCAAAGATACAAGAATCAATTCCTTAGAGGACTTAGTGATAAGATTGGGACATGATCCCAAGGATGTGAAAGCAACAAAGCAGCTAATTAAAAATAAGAATGATAACATTGCTGCACTGAAGAAGCAGCACAAAATTCCCCAGCTACATCACCCTCAAACAATGGAAGTCCTAGAAGGACAAAAAGGACATGAAGAGTTTATGGACCTAGTCCTAAAGCTAAATGATCAGCTTAAAGAAACAGAGAAGGAGTTGGAAACTTTGATTTAGTCCAAGCAAAGTGACCTGGCCACAACTTCCACAACTGCCATCCCCACAGTGTCAATAACAATTCCTTCCACAATGGCAGCATCATTGGCACCTATAGCTCCACTTGCCACGACACTGTCAATTATAACTGAGTCCACTACAACATTAGGTACTTCAACTGAAAAAATAGCAGAACTGGTAAAAGCTATGGGGAGATGTCCATCCAAGCTACAGAGCTCAAAATATTAATGGAGAAAGTGGTAAGCTTAGAAACTGATTGTAAACTTGCCCAAATTTAGCAAAGAGAAGAAACACAGAAAGCCCTGAGGATGGGTGAGAAAATCAAAGTCCTAGAGAAAGATTTGACACTGTAGAAGCCACTAGGACAAACTAAAGAGATCCTCTGGGCCAATATCATTGACTCTGTCAATGATATTTGGCCATCAATTCAAGTTATATTTGAGCAATTTTAACTAAATTGGTGAAGGTAGCCATTGAAGCTATCCAGAAAGTAAGGGAGGAATTAGGAGGCCAACCTGAGGATGCAAATCGACTCATCCACCTCCTAAACAGTAAGAATAGATATGATCTCCATGAGCTTGGTGTAGAGGATAGGACTAAAGCCATCCTAGAGATTAAAAAGGTTCTTTCCAAAAGAAACTTCATGCTCAACTTAGAAGAAAAGTGCCACAACATGCAGGTGGCCATTGACAGGTTTATGGCCAAATTTCAAATTTTGAGGGACAAAGGCCTTCCCAGTCTTATGGTCATCAATGATAAACTTATGACCCAATCGGACTATAGTGATAGACTCAGGAAGTTAGCCAAGGAACAAGCCAACTCTTCATGCATTAAAGCTTTGCCCACTGTCAAAGTATTATATGATACATTGGAGAACCTGTTTTTCCTAGAACATGAGGTAACACATCTATTTCTCACCAAACCTAATTTTGCAAAATACACAGATGCAGACAAAATTTACAAAATAATGTTAAAGGTGAGATTGTCTGAGGTAAAATGGTGGGAAAAAATGATAGATTTACTAAGAAAAGTTTTACATCAAAAAGTTACCACAGTAAATCTGATAGGCAGCCAAGTGAAACAGGTGAAAGACAGATAAACAGGGTCAAAGAGTAACAGAGCCAAAGAGCATCATTGTAAGATCAAAGTAAAGAAGATTCCAACATGAAAATACCACAACTATCAGTTAGCTTAAAGGGCTCAAAACTCAACAGAAACAGCCAGCAACACCATAATAAAAGGGATAGCAAGAAACAGTTTTACATCTGTCTCTATCTTCATGCATGAAGATATTTTATTCCCTAGATTAAATCTCAAACTATTACGAGATATTTTGTAATTATATTTTGTATAAATACTTCATATTTCGAAGTATGTAGTGTGGATTCCAAGACATCTCTATATAATTTTTCTCTCAAATCAAAATTCTATTGTATCAATGACTGGATTGGCTTGCTGGATCAAGGAATAAAGATCAGATATTTTACAGGATTCTTGTGTAAAGCAAAATACAAATAAGTATTCTCTCATGTTTATTGTTTTTTTCTCTTATGTTTTTTCGTAATATTGTTTGTTTCTCTAAAACCTAAATGTATAACAAGGAATGATATTTCAGAAATTGCTTGAATGCACTCTGTCTTGACTGTTTTACATTCTGAATGTTTTCTCCTAAACTATCTTAGCTAAGGAATTCTTAATTGCTCCTTTACTTCCGTAGTTTCTCCTTTGGTCTATAAAAAAGGATTCTTAATTTCCCTTTGTTCATGATCACCCTCTATTCTTCATTTTGATCCCGGTCCAAGGATTCTTAAGTGCCCTTTCACCCTAGCTAGAATCATTTCATTAATCAAACCTGAAGATTTTCCTTTTGCTTTGCTAGCCTACCCTGTGAACATTCCCTTTAATGATCTGGTCCAGTTATGCTATCCATTTATTGACTCCATAGCCCATTGGATTGAATACCTAGCTCTATCCATCTTCTCTAAGAATTCCACCACCCAACCTTCAATTCAAAACAAAACCCCATGAACACTAAGAACTAGCCTAAAATTCCATAAAAACAAAGCTAAATTATAAAGAGAGAGCCCTCTCTAGCCATAGGTTGGCTAGAACCTAAGCCTAAAATATTGGTTTGTGGTTACCTCCGATGATTCCTTCTTTTGATAACTTCTAGGGAAAACTTTTGAGTGATAACAGCAGGTTTGGTAGTGTGTGTATCAATGCAGAGTAGAGGTAGTGCTTCAACTCAACAAATGCCTTATGTTGGGACTCATAAAAGGAAAAAATTTCTTTCGCCCCGCCATTAGTAATCTAACTCAAAGGCCAAGTGCTATGGGAGAATCCCAATGTGAACCTCCGATAGATATTTGCAAGGCCCAAAAAGTTGCAAAGCTTTGTTAGAGTGGTCGGGGTTAGCCAATCCCAAATGCCATAGTCTAACGAGACTGCTTTTTTTCCTTGAACATCATGGAAATTCTGGCTATATTTTGAGAAAATCCAATAGGGACTTTTGTAAATCCAAGTTACATTTGTTAAACTTCAAAATTTTAGGTCCTCCAAGAATTTTTGATGGCAATGAATCTATTTCCACCATAAAAAATGTGATTCAAAAACTACCTCTACAAGATTTTATGAATTTTTTTTGCCCATATTTCAACCACTTTTGGTTGTCAGGGAAATTCCTTCACATATGTAGACTTGGATCTTGGTTGGATCCACATGCACACCACGCTCATCTATGATGTAACCTAAGTATTGGACCCAGCTCATGCCAAAGGTGCATTTATCCAAGTTGGAACATAGTTTCAGTTGTCGAAGTGTTGGTTGCATGGGGCGTGACCCAGGTTTAGTGTTAGTTAGCTAAAAACATCCCTATACTACTGGCCCTTTTGACATCAGCCTGTGCAGCACAGACCGAAGTCTCACTCAAAGTAGTATGGGGGGATGATGGAACCAAGTTTTTGCACCCTGAGATGGTCGCAATGTTAGTTTATTCCTTCTATTCATGCTCTCACGCAAGTTGTAAGTTCTAGGGCTCTGTTAGTCTAGCCCTTTATTTTTCCCTACAGTACCTCTGTGAAAGGGTATGATCGGTATTCATGTAACCCTACCCTGTGGTTCAGGTACTTTCGAGCTGCTAGGGCAATTTATCATGCAAATTTCCAAAATAGCTTAAGTGTCTTACTTATGTTATTAAACAATCACAATTAGCGCTACATAAATATATATCCTTACTTGCATTCTATTAGCCAATGCAATTACATACACCATATAAGCATTATAAATGAAATTCATACACAATGGGACAAGATGCATTAACAGGAACCAAAGACACAAAATTTATAGAATACTTCCCTTTATTGATATCTTCAGATGATTACAGGCTCTATCTGCCCTACGCACACAGCTACAGGGGTCCACGCACTCAGCTGCAGGCTTCTACCCTAGGCCTTTTTGCACTCAGCTGTAAAGCCTCTACCTACACTAAGACCTGAAACTCTTCTCTCCTTATCGATCAAGACTTCTTACTTCTACCAAACTTATCTATGATTTTTCAAAACTACTTAAAGCTTACTTACTTAGCTCTTGCTATACAATCCCATGGTCCACGGACCATGGTTAGATATTCTACAACTGACTTTACCCTACAAAATAAGGGTGGACAACCCTTTATGACTCATGACACCTTCGCACTCCGCGACCACAAAATGCGGAGTCTTTACAACTTTATTACAAAATCTGACCCAAACATGGGCTTTTAGCCCCAAAATTGTCCTTGGGGGATTTCGTTCCCAAATGCCCCCCAACACAAACATCGTGACTCGCCCTCAAGTCACTCGGAAGGCACGAAGATCTTAGCGCGAAGACCTCCCAGCTCGACCCCTATGACCGCAACCTCAACAATGCACTGTGTGGCCGCCTGCTTCACGTCTTCCATCATTTCGTCGATCACTACTCCTGAACTGTCGGCCTGAAGCTTTGGTTGAGTTGCTTGCAGAGTCACAAGATTTCCTTCAATAGAGGTTGTGACCATGTAAGCCTCATCCAGCCAGCCTTCAGTCGCGCCTTCAGCACTGCTTCGTTGTGCAACACTGCATCCACCTATTCTTTTAGCTACTTGGCCTCTTGCAGCTTCGCCAATCTCTATGTGAGCGCGATGGTTCACAGTGTGCCTTTAACCTCATCATAGCACTGCTATAGCTCATGCGCTTCTGTCTCTAGCCATTGTACATTAGGGTCCTCCTGCAAGCTTGTCAGGACCTTAAACGACTACTCAAAAAGTTGTGTGCAGTCTGTTATTGCACTATCAACCACCATTATTGCCTCTGTGATAGTGGTTGCCCACAACTCCTTTACTTCTGGTAGAGTTGAAGGTTGGGCCTTCAACTCTAACTCTGTGATCTGCAGGTTCAACTCCAACTGAACCCTCACCATTTCTGTATGAGCATTGCACACCCTTGTAGCCATTTTGTGAATGTGCACCTCAACTGGTTCTTCCTCAAGAATGGCCAACTCTGAGACCATTCAGCATGCCTCCTCGACAACCTGCATTATATGCTTGTTTTTTTGGTTTCCTTGGTCACAACGACAATGGCATAGCTTCACTGTAGTGCCATCTGCTCATTGCTAATCCGCTCCTCACTTATCACCTATAGGGCGTGGTGCTCACGGGCCCTCAACTCTGCAATCATTCCATCCTGCAATAGAACTTCCAAATTCAACCCTACTCCCTTGAGGGCATTGACAGTGGGCCTATCAGCTTCATTTTGCACAGTCATTGCTCCATCAGGCAACACTATCACATTGGAGGCCTTTGCACGCAACATTGCGGTGGCTTCTGAAGTGCCGATAGCGAGGCTGGTGGACACTGCACCAACCTGTGACACATGGGTCTACAACTCTTGCAGACCTATCTGGATAGCCCCCAATACTAGTTGTTGATGCTGCTCAAACTGTTATCGGGCCTTTGCAGTGACATCTCGCACCGCATCTCCAATGTTGTGCAAGTCACCCTTTTTTAGTGTGATTGGGTCCATTGATGTCTTAGTGGCCTTGGATTTCTTCCTGGACCCTCCTTTCTCTTACTCCCTTGGATGCTTGATGCGTGCGGATGTCACCTATGGGTCCACACCATGCTGCTCGGTCTGCTCATCTATCTCTTCCTCTGTCTCAAGTGAAGGCAACCTCGTGTCTTTGTCAGAGCCTTGCTCTGTTCCTCCTATTTGCTTCTCCATCTGCTAAGCAGAATTGCGCTCCGCCTGGGCCTTGTCAGTGGCCTCCTTCTTTCTCTTTTCGACCAGCTATCTCATCTTAAGAATGGTCTCCTCCTTCTTTCTCTGCGCGGAGGACTTTCTCCCTCCGACTACCAAGTCTCCTGTAGTGTGCCATTCTACCAGCCAGTGATCAAGTATTGTGTCAATGGCATCATCCGTTGCCAGGTAAGGAAAGTCATACCATGTTTGCATAGGGTCCTTTCATGCCCTGATGGACACAGGGTGAAAATCTTCTTTAAACTCTACGTAGCTCTACAGGTTGGAAAACACCGTAGACGACAACCGTGGTTTGTGATTGATGGCCATGCAGATGTTCATCTCCATCAAGATCCATAAGATCTAGTTGTCCTTGATGTGTTGCACATCCTTGGTTACCCACAGCGAAGCATACTTCGCTGCTTCTGGTAGGTCTGATGCGATCGAAGTGAATTGACTGTCCTTTGGCTGCTCCCATGCTACCAGTGCAATTGACAGCAAGAGCCACACATAGTGGAACATATTTCTGAGCTCCTATGCCTCATGTCAGTTTGCTAGGAACTCTTTGCGAAGATAGTCTGACCAATTCAACTAGACTCCTTCGGCACATTAGGCTATTAGCGCGATGATAGGCACCAGCACCTCATCAGCGCGACACTTCCTCATCACCTTCCCTACTAGAATTTGCATAGCCACCTTTATAGCAGGGTCACAGATGTTGGATATGGTATATCCACGTGGCTTCTTCACCAAATTAAATTTCTCCTTTATGGCCTTCGTAAGGGCCTACTCACCACCTTTTCTGCCAAATATCATGGCCAAATTTTCTCCTATGTAGGGAAACCATGTGGTCATGTGGAACAATCTCTCCATGATGGGTATTGGCTCCTCCAGCCACAAACACCCATCATGCACCAAGTATAGCAGCTGCTTGAGGACCAAGACTGTAATCGAGGTGCGGTTGTAGTGTGACACCCATAGCATATTGAGCAGACCTGCCTTGTCTACTCCTTTGAGCCACCTCCGTGGCTCCAATGCGGTGCATTAGCTACTTGGTTGCCAAGTGTGGGAACTTCTTATGGTCAGCCAAGTCCCAGTCTTCTAGTTTCAACAGAGGAACCCATACCAAGCGCTTTCTTTAAAAAAAATATCATCCGGTAGCAGAGGGGTTTGCAAGGGGACCTTTCTTTCATCAATATCTTTCGGTACCTTGGTCTTGCCTTTGTGTGGAGGGATGTACTCAGACAACCGAGTGATAAGGTTAGCACCCTGGGTTTCAACTTCCTCCACGTCTATTCCCACATCTTCATCATCCACGAGCATGTCTTCGATGAATAAATTCCCACTGTAGATTAATCTGATTATGCAATGTACTAAATCAAAATACTTAATCTACTTCTACAATCAAAATTTCGGAAGCTTAATCGATTTTGTGAAATATCAAACAGAACACATATAACAGAGAAGAAGAATCAATCACACATGAAACATAGAATAATACTCTCGGGAAAGCCTCAACTAAAAACCCCAAGTGGAAATATCTCAGGATTACACAAAGCTTTAGCTCTCACAGCTATCTAACTCTCAATACAATCCCTCCCACTGCTCATAGATAGACTAGACAACTCATATGCCTTTCTTTCTACCCTCCAAGCCTCCTATTTCCTTGCGTTGTTTTCCCTGGGTGTTCATGTTGTAACCTTGTGTGACACTGATCTCACACACTTCTCCAACACACTATAAAATTACGCAAATCTCAAGGAATGAATTCCTTCTGCATGCAAGATATTTTCTTATAGGAAAATTCTACCAACTGATAGTACATTGTCCCTGCCTTTAATCTCAACTGGTTCTTCGTTTGAACTGACATACATGAGCTATTTATGAGAGGATATTTAGTTATTTGGAGTACACTAGTTCCATGCATCCATGCATTAAATGACTGAACTCTCAATTAGTTCCACAAACTGTTTGGAACTAATTGAACTGGACGTAACTCAGTTAAATGATATAATTAATTACAACTCAAATACAACTCATCCTTATCTCCTTAATTAAGGGATAACTTCCTCAATCAAAGGGATAACAGTTGCATGACTTCACAAAGACTTCATGTTTGAATTTCTCCAACTAATTAACTCAAGATGAATTAATTAATTATTTTTCAAACGGCTGGTAATACTAAATTCAAATTTTAATTCAAGGCCAAATTAAAATTGGAATATTCTTGTTGGCACATTTCAACACTCCCTCTCAACAAGAAATGGGATTATCTGCCACCCCGATCCTGTCTCTATGGAACTCGAATTTACACTTTGACAGTGCCTTAGTCAAAATGTCAGCATCTTACTCCTCAGTCGAAATATACTGCAAAAACATGATCCTCCTTACCACACAGTCTCTGAGATGATGATACCAAATGTCTATGTGCTTGGACCTATCATAAAATACTGGATTCTCAAAGAGTTTTATACAACTCTGAATATCACAATAGATCACAGTTCGATCCATCCTCTAATCAAACAAACCAACTAGAATTTTCCGCATCCAAATGGCCTCACATGCTGCCTAACTTGCAGCCATGTATTTAGCCTCTATTGAGCTTAGTGAAACTGACCTCTATTTCCTGCTATACTAAGAAACTGCAGCTAATCCAAGGTTGAAAATTCCTCCTGATGTGCTCTTCCGATCTGATGGACTCCTTGCCCAATCTGCACCTGTGAAGCCTTGTAGCTTCACTCCCTCTGTCTGTCTGTACCATAATCCATATTGAGCTGTGCCTTTGAGGTATCTCAAAACATGCTTAGAGACCTTCCAAAACAACATCGTAGGTTGAACCATAGCTTGACTCAGCTGGTTCATCGCATAGCACAAATCTGGTCGTGTGTTCACTAAGTACATCAGTGAACCCACAAGCTGCCGATACACAGTAGCCTCTACTACTTCTCTTGAAGTAGCATCCTCCTTCCTCCAGTTACCTGCTAGAGGAGTCTACATGGGCTTGCACTTCTCCATGTGGAATCTCTTGAGTATCTCATTGTCGTACTTGCCTTGAGACACAAACAACTCCCCATCCTTCTACCACACTTCCATGCCAAGGAAGTAGTGGATGAGACCCATGTCTTTCATCTCGAATTCTCTTGCAAGGTCCTCATTGCAAGACATGATCAACTGATCATCACCTGTCAATATGAGATCATCAACATAAAGAACAATGATTAATTGCTTACCTTCTACCATGATGTGGTACAGGTTTGCATCCACTTCATTCTTGGTGAAACCCAACCCAATGAAGTAGTTGTCGATCCTGGTGTACCAAGCATGAGGTGCTTGCTTCAGCCCATATAAAGCTCTCTTGAGTCGGCACACATGTGAATCATGATCGAAGGTATCAAAACCTTCTGGCTTCTCTATGTACACCTCTTCCTCAATCTTGCCATTGAGGAATGCAGTCTTCACATCCATCTGATGGATCTTCCAACCCATCTATGTTGATAGTGCCAACAATGATCTGATAGATGAGTACCTTGCTACAAGAGCAAAAGTCTCATAATAGTCGATCCCCTCGACCTGTGAGAAACCACGGGCAACAAATCTTGCCTTATGTTTCTCCACACTACCATCAACAGCTTGCTTTACCTTGTAAAGCCAACAAGAACTCACAACTGACTTGTTCTCTGGTCTTGGAACCACATCCCAAACACTATTTCAAACTATGGAGTCATACTCCTCCACCATAGCATCAACCCAAATCACATGTTGCACTGCTTCCTGAAAGGAAGATGGCTCGGTCTCAACACATTATCCAACAAGGACCATGTATCTAATGTACCTATCAGGTGACCTCCTCTATCTATGCTGAGAAGCTGGTTCTCCCACATTCTCTCTCGCATCCGACAACAACCTGCCAGCTTCTCTTGTGCGCTTCTATCCCTCTCTGGAAGACTCTACTTGAGAGGATGTCTCCACTACCGGAACCTCTGCATGTAGCTACTCTACATCAATTTGAGACTCCTCCTCCTTAGGAACCAAAAGTTCCTCCACATCCTGTAGTTGGAGCTCCCTCTCAAGGGAAACTCGCATGGCCTTCTGCTCATCAAACTTAAGATCTCTGCAAACCACTATCCTCCGACTGGTAGGCAAGTACACCCGATAGTTGTGCGGTGTATCAGTGTACCCCACAAGTATCCCCAAATTAGCTGTCAGCTCAAGCTTCTTCCAAGCATCCTTGGTCACATGGCAATATACCAATGAGCCAAAGATCCTGAAGTGACCCACATCTGGTCTCTTCCCAGAGAAAGCTCCCTCTGGTGTCTTCATCCCAAGTATGTGATGCGGGCTTCTATTCTACAAATAGACCGTTGTGCTACATGCCTCAACCCACAAATGAAGTGGTAGACCTTGTTCATGCAGCATCACCTGAGCTACCTCCAGAATCGTTATGTTCTTCCTCTCAGCCACCCCATTTTGCTGTGGTTTATGAGGTTTCATCGACTCTCATTTAATTCCTTCCACTGCACAGAAGTCCTTAAACTCTTGGGAGACATACTCTCCACCATTGTCGCTTCTCAAGGCCCTGATATTCTTTCCCGATTCTTTCTCAACCAAAGCTTTGAACTCACAAAACTTTGAGAAGGTTTGATCCTTCTTCTGCATGAAATAGATCCAACATTTACGAGAAAAATCATCAATGAAAATCACATAATACCTTTGTTTCATAGTGGAGGCTGTCGAGAATGGTCCACACACATATGTATGAACTCGCTCAAAGATTGCTTCAACTTGACTATCTTGATCATGAAAGCAAGACTTGGCGTACTTTCCCAAGGTACAACCTTTGCATGTGTCCACTTTCTCAAGTTTACCTTTGGGAAGTCCGGTAGAAATCTGCTGCATTATCTTCAAGGCCCCATGATGCAAGTGGCCTAACTTCCTATGCCATAACTCACTAATGTCTTGGCTTTACACCAATTCTGCTTTTGAACTCAATGCAGCATAGTCATCTACCTCCAGCTTGTAGACATTCTTCACTCGAATCCCAATCCTCTTGGTCTGACCCATGGCTATGTGTCTCAGGAATGCCTTTCCTTTACTGAAGACTACATCATAGCCTTTTTCTTCCAACATCTCAACCAATACCAAGTTCTTCTACAATCTAGGCACATACTTTACATCAGTCAGGGTGAGAGGAGCTCCATGCTCCCTCTGAAACACAACTGTGCCTTCACCTAAAACACGTTACTTTCCATCATCGCCCATATCTATGCACATCTTGAGGTCTTTCTCCTCCAAGGTACTGAATAAAATCTTATCGTCGGTCATGTGGAATGAGGCTCCACTGTCTAGATACCAAACACAACCCACCTTTGATGAAACCATACATGCAATGAGGGTAAAATCCAATTCGAACTGAGAGGCTAGTGCCTCACCTTCTGATACTTTGGAGGACCCCTTCTTGGATTTCTTCAATGGACAATTAGTTGCATAATGGCCGACCTCATGACAATTAAAGCATCTCACTTTAGATTTGTCAATCTTCTTCCCACCATGAGAAGAACTCGATTTGGAATGGGAAGCCTTCCCTTTCCCTTTCCTTTCCTTACTTACTAAGGCTAGATTTTCTTTATCATCATGTTTAGCTGAAGAACCATCTCTGGTGCTCCTTCTGATCTCCTCCTACATCAAATCCTACCACAGTCGTTCCCAATTTGGCAGTTTCTCTCTTCCATTCACTGAGTCCTAGTAGCTATGCCAGCTCTTAGGAAGACTGAGGAGAGAAAGACTCATGATATCATCATCGGCTGTCATTATTACCACACTACCAAGCTCATCTGGTGAGCATGTTCAGATATGTAGAAATAGTGTCACCCTTTTCACACTTGATTTTCTGAAGCTTGTCCTTGAGCACTAGTTTCCTCTAGTCGCTACTGTTCTGATATAGGTCCTTCAATGTCTTCCACATTGAAAACGGAGTCTCCTTCACATGGAGATTTGAGACAATGTGGTCTCGAATTCCCTCCAAAATAATCCTCCTCGACTTTTCCACACAATTCTTCCATTCCACCAATTCTTATGCATTAGCTGTAGCTAGCTTGGGGATTTCTTGATCAATGAAATGCTTCAAACCATTGTCTTCTAATATTTCTTCCATGCGATCCTTACATGCTATGTAATTAGAGTTGCCATCCAGTGCATACTCGAGTTTCAAGCCATTGAACGCCATTGGTGAACTTTGAGGTGTGATAAGAATTCAATTTTGTACCTGCAATCAAGAACTTCAAACTTTGAATTGTTCCCTTCTCAGTATGTTGTTCACAGCTCTGATCACCTTTTCTCTAATACCATGAAGAAATTCTCACTTTAAATTAATCTAATTATGCAATGTACTAAAGAAAAATACTTAATCTACTTCTACAATAAAACTTGCGAAAGCTTAATCGATTTTGAGCAAGATCAAACATAACACATATAACAGAGAAGAAGAATCATTCACACATGAAACATAGAAGAAAACTCTGGGGAAAGCCTTAGCTAAAAACCCCGCTATCTATATTATCATAGAAGTGGAAATATCTCAAGATTACACAAAGCTTTAGCTCTCACAACTATCCAGCTCTCAATACAATCCCTCTCACTGCTCATAGACAGACTAGACAACTCATATGCCATTCTTTCTGCCCTCCAAGTCTCCTATTTCCTTGTGCTCTTTTCCCTAGGTGTTCTTGTTGTAACTTTGTGTGACACTGATCTCACACACTGCTCCAACACAGTGTAAAACTGAGCAAATCTCAAGGAACGAATTCCTTCTGCATGCAAGAGATTTTCTTATAGGAAAATTCTAGCAACTGATAGTACATTGTCCCTACCTTTAATCTCAACTGGGTATTTGTTTGAACTGACATGCATGAGTTATTTATGAGAGAATATTCAGTTATCTAGAGTACACTAGTTTCATGCATGTATTCATTAACTGACTGAACTCTCAATTAGTTCCACAAACTATTTGGAACTAATTTAATTGGACTTAACTCAATTAACTGAGCTAACTAATTTCAACTCAAATACAACTCATCATTATCTCCTTAATTAAGGGATAACTTCCTCAATCAAAGGGATAATTGTTGCATGAATTCACAAAGGCTTCATGTTTGAATTTCTCCAGCTAATTAACTCAAGATGAATTAATTAATTATTTTTCAAACAGCTGGTGAGCCTAAATTCGAATTTTAATTCTCAATTTTGAATCAAGGACAAATTAAAATTGGAATATTCCTGTTTCCACATTTCAACATTAGATTTCTTCCTCCTCCAGCTCCACATTGATGGCTTTGCCCCTCTCCTGTGCAGTGGGCCTATCCTTCGGTGGGTTTCTTCTTGGTGACGTGCACACCAGTATTGCAGGCTGCTTGCCCTTCTTATCCCTTGCGCTCTGCTTGGTCGGGGTGGGCTTTGGTCTCAGCATCCTTGGTGATTTAGGGACTTCCACTAATACTTTGGCAACCTTCGGAGCAGCTTCTTCTACCTCCATAAATATTTCTGGCACTGACTCCTCTGCTACTTCTTTGGTATCTATAGCTTCTGCGGGTGCCGACATAACGCTTGCCAATAGTGCTCGCGACGTCTCTGGAAAGTTTGCAAACACTAGACTCGCTATCAAAGCCTTGAAGAATTCTCGGTTCATGTGCGCCTGAGATTTTAACAACTCAATGCTGAAAATGCCAAGGTAACCACCTTAAATTTATAGGGCATTTTGAATTCAAATCCAACCCTTCCCCCCAAATTCAGGTCATTAATGCTGGATTGGCAATAGATTTTCAAGGATCTGACCCATAAATTTCATCTTAAATGCTGGTCGCTTGCTCCATTTGGTCACATTTCTACTGTCAACTCATGAATAGTGACTTTAATGGTCACTTTCCAGCTGACCTGTGTGATTTCTTCCTGGGTAATGCAACTCCCTTCGTGTTGTCGTGAACCCTGTGACACTTCCTCACTTCACACAATCCTCCAATCGCACAGCTCTCCAACCCGAGTAGTGTAGTTTATAGTCCCACGCCTCCTTTCAACTACCTGGAGCGCTAAGATTGTGCTACCTTCATATAGTCACATGGCTAGACCACCAAAGTATGGCTTCAATCGACTGCCATTCACCTTTCCTGGGAAGGGTTCTCCATTCAATTTGACCAGTTGTACTGCTCCTTCGTTGGTAATCTCCTTAATGACATAGGGCCCTAACCAATGCATTTTGAATTTTCCTGGAAATTTATCAAAAACAATTGCTATCATATAACAAAACTAGGTCATTTACCTTAAAGGTGCGCAACTTAATATGTTGATCATGCCATGCTTTTTTGCACTACTTTTGAACCTGTTGGTGAAATCTAGCTAGAAATCTTTCTTCCTCAAGCTCAGACAACTACACAAGCTTCTCTTCCAGAGCTCTGAGATCCATCATACCCATGAGTGCCATTATGCACAAACTAGGCACAATGTATTCCATGGGCATCACTACTTCAACACCATATACAAGCCTAAAGGGTGTTTTTCCATTCAACTTCTTGCATGTCATCAGATATGCCCATAGCACTGTGGGTATGCACATGTCCCAATCACTTTGCTGAGCATTGCAAACATTGGTTAGTGTGTTCTCTAGCACTTTATTGAATGCTTCCATCATCCCGTTAGCCTGTAGGTGATAAGGCATGATTTTCTCGTGATTTACCTTAAATTCCTTCATTAGCGTGCTAATCGTTTCATTTAGAAAGTGCATACTATGATCACTCATCAAAATCTTTGGACACCTGAATCACGTAAGTACATACTCAAAGAGGAACTTTGTAGCAGTCGCACCTATGCAATCCTTCACTGGCTCTTCCTCCGCCCATAGAGTCAAATACTCTATCGCGGTGATAATGTATCTCGCTCCTGTCTTCTTCCCTTGGGGCTGAATGGGTCCCAGAGAATCTATCGCCCATTTCTCAAAGGTTTGTAACGCCATCTGTGGATTTAGAGGCATCTCATCCCTCCGCGATGGCCTGCAGTCCTTTGACACACATCACATGCTTTGTAGTAAGCTTTTGAATCTTGATGAAGGGTTGGCCACCACAATCCAATGCGTAGAATCTTCTGTGTGGTCGCTCTCCCTGCATAATGTCCTCCTGTTACGCCCCTATGAGCGTCCGAGAGGATACTGCTTCTTTCAAGCTCTGGTACATATTGTCGCAATATCTCATCGGACCCCATTTTATACAGATGCCCAGCAATGACAAAAAAATCTGCCGCGTGCACCACTAACTCCTCCTTCTGCTAGACAATGTAACCTTCCAGGGCAGTTCCTGTCGTTAGGAAGTGTATGATATCTTCAAAATGACCATCCATGATGTGCACTACAAATAGTTGCACATCAGGAAATCCCTCCTCCAAATTAGTGGGCTCTTCCCCTATTTCAATGCACGACAGATGGTCTGGTCCCACGTTCAGTCATCCAGGCTTTACAATAACTTCAAAATCATACTCCTGGAACAATAACAACCACCTGTAGATTCTTCCCCCCAACACAGGCTTGTTGACCAGGTATTTCAACGTAGAATGATCCATATACATCTTAAGATGGCAACCCAACAAATAGTGTCTAAACTTTTGGAGCATGTATACCATGGCTAACCCTTCGCGCTCGGTGGTGGAATATTTCTTCTCCACCTTGGACAACCTTTTGCTTGTGAATGCTATAGGATGGTCCAAGTGTCCACCAGCCAGTGTCAGTACTGCTCCCAGCGCTATACATGATGCATCAACATGTACATGAAACTCCTTCTTCCAATCCAGGAAGACTAAGATTGGCATGGTGACCATCTTTTCCTTCAATACATCCAAGCTTTTCTTATAGTCCTCGTTCCAACAAAATGTGACATCCTTTTCCAAAAACATCTCCATGGGCGCAGTGATCTGGGCATAGCCTTTGATAAACTTTCTATAATATCAGGTATGTCCTAGGGTAGCGCGCAACTGTTTCACACTCCTCAACACTTCTAGGTTAAGTATCACCGCAATCTTTGTGGGATCTACCATGAGTCCCTGTCTACAAACCGCATGACCCAGTAGGGTCCCAAAAGGAACACAAAACATGCATTTCTTCAGATTGAGCGCGATCAAGTATCTTTGACAGTTATATAGCATCAGGAGCAAACTTACAACATGGCGTTTCACCAACCCAAACACAGTTGAGTCATCAAAGTACACTTCTTGGAACTTATGAATAAATTCCTTGAACACCGCAACGACTATGCTAAAAAATAGCACGCACGTTCTTCAATCTGAAAGGCATTACAGTGCACTAAAAAAACGTCCACTCAGTCATGAAGGTCGTCTTGCTCCTATCCTTTGGCGTGATTTTGATCTGATGGTACCCAGAGAACCCACCAGTGAAGGAATATGCTTCCTGGCCACCTACATTGTCCAACACTTCATCAATGAATGGAGTTGGGAAAGGATCATGTATAGAGGCATCATTCAACTTCTTGAGATCTATGCATATCCTTATTTCTTCCTTTTGCTTCTTTTCCTGTACCACCATTGGGTTTACCCAATCAGATTCTTGAGCTCAATGATGCCTACCATGAGCATCTTGTCTAGCTCTAAGCAGACCTTCTCCTTATACTTCGGATTGAGATGGTAAGGTCTTTGCTTAACCGACTTTGTGTCAGGATTCAATGTGATCTTCATAACACCCAAGTCTCTTACTATCCCTTTTATATCCATAAACATGGTAGGGAACAAATCCTGGTATTCACAGAGTAATTTAGCGGCTTTATCCACCATCGTGTCATCCCATTAATCTCCAATATTCGTGAATTTGGGCTCCGCCTCCATACCAATATTTACCTGTTTCATTTTTTAGTGGTGCAGTTATATCAGGATTCTCAATTTGCGGTCCTTCAACCTTGTGGTGACCTTCTCTTTCAGGGATATTAATCTTCCATGGATCCTCACCTTCTTCCTCAGCGATCATATTATAGCATTCAAGTGCGTGACTCAGTTGAGTAGTCCAATCAGATTGAACTAGGTCCAAAGGATCCTATGGTATCCTAAATATTGTTGCTTTCACTTCTTGTAGCGCCTCGTCAATACAGTCAAACCCATCTTCAAAGTTGAATGTCATTATGAATCCTTCGCGCAGAATATCCCATTCACCTGTACCATGGCGGAGTTCTGTTTCTAAATACCAGTTCATCGGGATGACATCTAGGGTGTGACAGAACAAGTGCACCCATTCAGGTTGGGGCTTCACTCCATAAGCCTTGACCCATTTGGCTAAGTGTGTGTGTGGATCGTCCTTCCCATCATACTTGTCTGTCATTCGTACCTTCAGCTTCCCAAAGCATGTTCTCATCATCCTCCTACATTCATGCCAATCATCAAAGCTACCCCTGTTCATACCCCACCACCTTACGGGTGTAGCGCACAATGCCTAGTCCAAAGCTAGGAAGCGCTGCATTTCTGGTACCTCCCTCTCAAATGCATCCAAAAAGATATCTACATCATTCAGGCCAGCATAAGTGGACATATTTCTTACCTCTGACGACACATAGTGCAATGACCGAGTCATCATGTTACAACTTAGTGTGGTTACTTCATGTAAACGATTCTACCAACACTCTAATTCTTCATCAGAGTTTGAGGTTCAAGAACTCTCGCGATCCCATGTAATTCATCCATCTGCTATTGGATTCACCCAATGTTTCTCTTGTGTTGTTATCTTATATATACAGTCCAAATCTTCATTTCTTTCATAATCGCGGACTGTTTCAGTATAGCGCGATCCTTCAGCAGGATCTAGGGGTACTATTACGAGGAGCAATTTATTCTCAAATATCATCTTTCGCTTCTTTAGGTTGATTACCCCATTCATATCAGTAGCCCAATCAATGGAAAGGAGCGCAGGGTAGGGGTTGCTATCATCTACAATTTCTATTACTTTAAAGTCAGCCAATGCACTCGCTCCTCCAATATCTATAGTCACCCCTTGTAGTTTCCCCATGGGGATGATATTTTGATAATTTTCCATCCTTAACTGAATCGAAGACCACTGCAGCGTGGGTCTTCCCATCCATTCCCAAGCCTGCTTTGGTAAGACGTTCGCTTCTGACCCCAGATCCAAAATAGCCTAATTCATTTCGTATTCTCCTATCTGTACGGTCAACCTCATCTCTCATCATGTCCTTGTTTTATGCTTACCAATATTTCATACCACACGCAATTCACCCGGAGTGTTTCCAGCACATCTATTTATAAGCTCTTGTAATCCCTTCACAACCTTGCTATCGTGCAGCAACTTCATGCAAGTTTCTAAAAAGGTTTTAAGCATAGAGGTGTCCATTTCCTGATCAAGCTTATCCTTGCTCCCTGAGGTGGAGGCCTCAACGAAGTTCTTCTTTTCTTCCATGAATGTTTCACATGCGTGCTCCAAATCAAATTCAACTTCCTTCGTCGGAGCTTTGTGAACCCATGTGCTATCTTTGGACTATTTCCCCTTATCATCCCATGTTGCAACTCCACTTCGGAGCATTACATTCACATTTGAATCCTCTTCACAAGGCTCAAACCTCATCATCTACAGCTTCTGAGTCAGTTGAGGTGGCAGCACCCCTTTGTCGTGTATCCTCGTTATCAGCGTAAGACAATCCTCTGTTTCATGATCAAACAAAGTGCAATCTTTGCATGACGGACGTGTTGGGTTAGTGCAATCGTAGGCATAGTGAGCTGTCCCAAACCTCTGTCAAGTCCTCCTCTACCTCGGCCTCGTCTGTGCCCCTGAAAGCTTGTTCACGCCATCCTAGCGCTCTGTTAGGGGGCCACGTTTCTGCCTAAACCCTATAGGCAGGTGTTCTATTCGTCATCAATTCATAGCTTCTGCAGTTGCAGTCATCATGCCCTACCAAACTATAGAAGTTGTAGAATAGTTGATGTGGTGTTTGTATAAACTTCTGCAGCAAATGATAGTTATTTGTCGTGTGTTTTCTTGCTACCTGACATATAGCGCACCACAACATAGGCCCCGCGCTTGGTCCTACTTGAGCTTCCGGCCTCAAAGGCATCGATCCCCCTCTTGCAATGTAGTTTGCAAATACCAGGCAATGGTCTTTGTCATGCCCCTGTTCCTTACATTTCACGCACCATACCTCATCGTGCACCTCTGGTCAAACTGTTATGTCCTTCTTCAAGCTTTGCATTTCAATGCAGAGATTTTGTTGAGTATGGAGCATGATTGTTCAGAGGTATTTGTTTCAGCCGGATGTATACCCCAGGAAGTTTGTACACCCCTCCATGTGGGGGGGTGCGGGGGGGACTTGTCCCCCCTGCGGGCGTTTGAGGGGGCTGATACCCCCTGGCAGGGGGGTCTGGGGGCCAACGGTCTCCCGGTGGGGGTTTCGGGGGGAGTGCCCCCGAAGCTAAAAACAGATGTAAAATTGCCTTGTAAAAGTATAGTAATTTCTAGTCAATCTGGGCCGTTCATTAGGCAGATGATCTCACGATAGAACTTATGTTTTGTTTAGGGTTTTTTTCCCTAGAAGGCAACCCCTCTTTTTTGTATGAGGGCATTGTATTGAGGCTGTGTAATATAGATGTTTATTCTCCGAGTGAGAAACAAAGAGGTGAGACTATGAAAGAAAACAGACGATATTACAACAGATCTGTTGTAGGTTGTGTCTCTTCATTTTGTTGGATAATAGAAAGGAAGGACTGGCTATTCGGGGTGGATGTAGCCCAAACTAGGTGAACCACGTATATCTGTGTCTCTCTGGTTTTATGCATTTTCTGTGTTTATATTTTTACAATATTTAATGTGTTCCATTGCTCTGTAATATATATTTTTCTAACAGATTTTGTAACTACGCATGGATCTACTAAGCCCCTAGATTCAGATCTTGCATCGATGTTTCATGTAGTCTCATCACAAACTCCAAGGCCTTTGCCTGAGTCATTATCTTCTGTTGTGACAACGCAACCCTCAGGTGTGGCAGGAGTGAAGCCACGAACCATTCACAATGTTGTCCATCTGTTAAGTTCATATTAGCTTCATAGATTTTACACTTCAACTTCTGATCTAATTCCCAAAGTGTCTCGCCTGGTTTCATTGTGATTTCCTTGAACCCCATAATCCACTGTGCCTCGGATTTAGGCCTACTAAACTCTTTATTCAGTGCGGTCTGGATGTTTGCCACTCCAGCGTTTGGTTTATCATGGAGTATTTAATGTACTAGGTTAGCGTACAATCCTGCAGAGCACTAACCAGTGTTTCCTTCTTCATGTGATCATCTATAATGCCCTGAACTTCCCATACAGCTTTCACGATGAACCAGAACTGGTCCAGATCCTCATTTCCCAAGCCTTTAAACAAAGGCAGCTTCACTGAATTTTCCATGCTAAACTGTGGTGGAGGTGGAAGTGGTATGGGCGAAGTTACAGGTGATGGTGGTGAAGTTGGAGGTGGTGTGGGTAGAGGTGGTAGTCACGGGAATCCTTGTCTTATCAACTGAATATCACTTTGCGGAGAAGCTTGCGCTACTCTCTCTTCGTCACCCAATGGAGGTGAAATCAATGGACTATATTTATGACCTTTTCTTCCTTCATTCCTGTAAGCTTTTCCACTTCGCGTAGCTCTGAATATCAAGGTAGATGCATAACCCCTTTTTTGTACAATGACATCTTAATTTAGGTATTCAAAGACTTCAAGTACTTACCTCGTGGACCTTTAAAAAAGTGTCGCTCCACCTCACTGTAGCTGACTAAGGTATCGACCACGAATTCAGTCACAAATCCTCCTATGATGCGATCGAGGTAATGATATACAAAGAAGGAAATCTTATCCTCAGAGGCTTCCAATCTTTGTACTAACTTCAGGGTCCACACAATAGGACCCTGAAGTCTCTACCTTCTTTGGCTATCCGCTAACTTCGCGATCCACTTGTATAGCTCAACCGGAAAGGAAAAAAAAAGATCTCGTGGATCTCTGTATATAGGTACCTTTCCTACCATTGTTCCTTTGTCAGTCGCAGACTTATGTTCTCCTGTGCCATGAATTCGTGGATCTTCCTATCCAACCACTCTCCAATCTCTTTCTTAGTTGGATTCTAGTGATATGACATCACACATCTCTTACGTAGATTCTGGTCCCAAAAACGGAACCATTTGTTGGCTGTGTGGGGCCTGACCCAGGTTTAGTGTTAGTTAGCCAAACAAATCCCCACACTACTGGCCCTTTCGGCATCAGCCAGTGGAGCGCGGACCGAAGTCTCACCCGAAGCAGTATGGGGAAATGTTGGAACCAAGTTTCCTCACCCTGAGATGGTCATGATGTCGATTTATTCCTTCTATTCCTGTTCTCGCGCAGGTTGTAAGTTCTAGGGCTCTACCAGTCTAGCCCTTTTTTCCGCCCTTCGATACCTTCGCGAAGGGGTACGATCGGCCTTCGTGTAGCCCTAACCTGCGGTTCAGTGCTGTTAGGGCAGTGTATCGTGTAGATTCCCAAACTAGCTTAAGTGTCTTACTTATCTTATTAAACAATCACAATTAGCACCACGTAAACAAATATCCTTACTTGCATTCTATTAACCAACATAATTACATACATTCATGCACCATATAAGAATTATAAATGAAATTCATACACAATAGGAAAAGATGCATTAACAGGAAACGAAGACACAAAATTTGTAGAATAATTCTCTTTATTGATATCTTCAGATGATTACAGACTCTATCCACCCTACGCACATAGCTGCAGGGTTCCGCACACTCAGCTGTGGACTTCTACCCTAGGCCTTTGTGCACTCAATTGCAGAGCCTTTACCTACACTAAGACCCAAAACTTAGACTTCTCTCCTTATCGCTCAAGACTTCTTACTTCTACCAAATTTATCTATGATTTTTAAAAACTACATAATGCTTACTTACTTAGCTCTTTTTATACAATCCCATGGTCCACGGACCATGGGTAGATCTTCTACAGCCGACTTTACTTTACAAAATAAGGGTGGACAACTCTTTATGACTCATGACATCTTCGCGCTCCGCGATCACAAAATGTGGAGTATTTATAACTTTATTACAAAATTTGACCCAAACATAGGCTTTTAGCCCCAAAACCATCCTTGGGGGATCCCGTTCCAACACGAAGGGTTTGAAGGACCTTTCAAATGTGTTGCAAGTGTTATTCTCAACTCTTGCTAAAGATGAGGATGTCATCTAGATAAAACACCACTAACGAGTTGGTGAAGGGCCACAAGATGTCATCCATTAGCCTCATAAAAGTAGCAGGGGCATTTTTCAACCCAAAGGGCATGATTAATCATTCAAAAATGCCTTCCTTGGATTTAAATGTAGTGTTCCATACATCTGTGGGCTCTATTGGAAATTGGTGATAACCAGACATCAAATCAATCCTGCTAAAATAATTGGCCCCCTTGATTTGGTCCAACAAGTCATCAATCTATGGGATTGGATAGTTGTTCCTCAAAATGATTTTGTTTAGTGCTCGGTAATCCATGCAGAGCCTCCAGATCCCATTCTTCTTCTATACAAGTATAATCGGGCTCCCACAAGGCGAGGATATTGGTCGGATGTGCCCTTTTTGCAACAACTCCTAGATTCGTCATTTGATCTCTTCATTTTCCAAAATGGAGCGGTGATATATTGGCCTGTTGGGTAAAGGTTCTATGGGAGTCAGATCAATTGAATGCTTGATCTGACAATGCAAGGGTACCCTTGTGGGTGACGAGAATATGTCCCTGTATTCTTCCACGAATGTATCCACTTGCTTATGTTTCTTGGAGGGGCCCTTCCTGAGGGCTATGGATGTGGCTACGACCTTCCCCTTACTTTGAGAGTGAATCAGAAAGGAAAAAAAATCCCAGTCTGGGAGATAACCTTACTACATTGCTTAGCAGAGATAAAAAAATGATGGCGATAAGTGGGGCTACCTTTGGTATCCTGTATAACTTAGTACCCACATAAATAATAACAAAGAAAGGTCTAGACTCATATACACCATGTCTCTTCCATAGGTATGGTTGTCCTAATAATACATTACAAACTTCAAGAGGTGCAACATCACATAGTACCTCATTCGTGAAGGGTTTGATGTTGTAGGGAAGGCAGCACTGTTGGCTACCACAAAGATCTCGTCCTTGGTGAAGCCACCCAATGGTATACGGCTTCGGATGTGTTGTAGTAAATAGGCCTAGCCTCGTCACGACCTATGCTTAAATGAGGTTCTTTTGGCTTCCGCTGTTGACAATGAACTACAGCGGAGAACCTAGCTTCACCCACATCTGTGGGTGGAATAGGCGCTCCCCCTCTTCTGGATCTTCAGGTTCAATCTTCTGGATTTTGGTGGTAGCCAAATTGGCACTAGGCTCTACGTCAATGATATGCTTCCCTTTTTCATTCCCCTTGATGGGTTCTAACTTAGAGTTGGAACATGCGTCAGACTCAGAAGCCTTCAGATTGGTCACCAGTGACTGCTTGGCCCAACACTAACTCGTGTTGTGAGTGGAGCTCTTATGGAAATCATACCACTTTCCCATGTCCTTCTTTGTCTTTGTGGTGTTGTTATTTTCTTGTGGCTTTGGTGAGTTCTCTTGGGTTGCCCTACCTTGGCCTTGCCTTTGCTCTACAGTTTAGGGGTGCCTTTCCCTTGCTTTAGATTCACAGATCCAAAGTATCGTTTTTTCTGTTTAAGCTTCTGCTCGATCTTGATAACGTATCAATACGTCCCGTCGATTGAGGAGATGTCCAAGAACTCCATCTCATCCTCGATGTACTTGTGTAGACTGTCATGGTACTTGAGTACCAAATGTTTCTCAGAATCCTTGATACCCAACTTCATGTGAAGGGTATGAAAAAAATTGGTAAACTCTAGCATATCTTGGTCCCTTCCCTATTGCAGTGTGGTCCACTTTATGTATTTGTCTTCATAGATGCAACTAGGGTAGTACTTCTCCTTGATGGCATCCTAGAATGAATCCCTAGTGGGTGTGACCGAAAATAGTGAGGACATACTTTCATCCTTCATCTCACAGTAGGTTTCCCACCAGTCCTTGATGCGATTTTGAGAAGAGAAAATGTAATCTTTTCCCGGTTGGAAAAACCATGAACAGAAAAATATCCTTCTAACATATTTAACCATTTATCTACATCATCTGCATCTATCTAATCCTCAAATATGGGAATGTCAAAGTTAAATTGTACCTTAAATGGTGTGGTACTTCTACAGTAGCTTTTGGAAGTAGATGCATCACCCTTGGGTAGCCACTGAAGGATCTGGGAAAAGTTGTCCATTATTGCATTCCTCTGTCGCTCGAGGGCTTCTTTGAGCAAGATTTTGAAAGGATCTCCTACCCCCTTGTCTCTTTTTTTCCCCCATGGGAGGTCACAGGGATTTGCGAGCTTGGTCTTGCAAAGGTTCAACCATTTCAAGCCCTAACTCCTTATACCCCGACCTTGTTGGGGACATGCAAATAAAAACAGAAAAAGAGTAGATCACTCTGATACCACTGATCTAAATTTAAACAGGAATGCAACAAATTACAAATATAACCATAAATACAAAAATGCAACAGAAATAACACTTCATTTCATTAATATCAAATACTGAAATATGCTTACAAACATAATGGAAATAAGACTAACTCGGGCAATGGTAGCTTATCTATGAGCAGAGATGTGGTGGCTACATGTCTTTGAACTATGTTACAATGAGGCTCCAAGGCCTGTTTATTATTGAGAAACAATGGAAAACCCTACACATTCAGAAACCTAACCCTAGGAAATGAAGTGTCAGAACTGTGGGCCCTGTTTAGGTAAATTGGTACATCAATTTCCCGGGGTTGTAACTTTGGCATGCGATCTTCGTTTCATTATCATATTACCTCGTTTGAAGATCTCTAAGAGTAGGTTGAAAACAAACCAGAGACCCCATTTTGGACCTTTCTAGTCTCTCATTTTCCCCTAAAAATGTTGTTGAGGGCCTCAACATGGCTCTGGAAGTTTAGGACCTGAAAAACTACCAAAAATAGTAAATTGTGCTCCAATTAAGGAAACTGAAAGAGACATTGTTGGGGATCCAAGTGGAATAGGAGGGTGGCCACCAGTATCCACCTGGATCAGAATTATTCTCACCTAAAATAAGTATATGAAGCTCTCAAGCCATTTAATTTAAAGAAGGTTAAATCCCTCAAAAGTTTTGACCTTGAAAGAATATTTTTTGAGCATTTGACATCTATGCGATATGATCACCTGTTCACAAGAATTACAAAAATAATAGAAAGAAATGACCCAAATGCATTAAGGAAAAAAATAGAAAGTTATATGTAATGAGTATGTGTGCACTAAAATCTGTATTAATTCTCAATAGTGACAAACTAAAGAAACGTAGAGAGGAAAACATGCCACCAATGTATAGTCTTCCTCTACTCCACAAGGATGTAAGAGTTCCTATTTTGTTCTAAATGATAAGCCTCATAAATGGGTAATTATATGGGCTCATTTTACCTCCTAACCTAGTCAAATCAACCATTCTCTTAGCTTATTGTATGATTTTCTAATTATATTTATGCTTATAGGGTGAGTTGAGTTAGTTATTATGTCATGTGGTATAACATGTATTTAATGCAGATTATTGATGGATTTCGAGGTCAAAATCAAGGATCTAGTGGTCAAACTACAACAATAGCTCAAAGTAGATAGAGGAGAGGACTTATAGGAGGGAATCCGCCTCATTTATTTCTCCTCACTTTGGATTCCCCTTCATTCAACTTGGAGTACAAGCCGCTGAATCATGCACTAGAAGGCAGCCGAGCAAGTGGAAGATGATTGATAGTTATCTCAAGTTTTGGGAGCCAAGCCTCCCTGATTTTAAGGAATCTATTGGTAGCTTCAGATGTATAAGTAGAGATGCCTAGGGCCTCACTAGGGGGACTTTTTTTCTTGTGTAAACTCTGCTCAAATTTCGAGCTTACTATTTTATGATAGTTTTATGTGATCTTGCTATTTTTTGATAATGAAGATGGAATCCTTTTTGAGCTAGCACTAAGTTACCTCAAAGGGCTGAAGCTCTTCGGTTAGGGCCCAATCCAAGTAGCAAAGCTTCTCTTTACTTGTATTTGTATGCTTTGCTTCAGTTTGTAGATTAGTTTGTTGTTAGATGTATTTCTCTTATGGTTAAGAATAGGTTGCTTTTGATGATTTAGTAGCTTGCTTCCATTTGTGCTTTCTTTAGTAGGTTAAGCATTGATCAGAGAAGATTCAAAAGGCTAGCAATAGTGCCTTGGCCTCTCTTCCTCCCTCTGGGACCATGATTTTAGGCAAAGACTCTCTTGCTGCCCCAAAAACACAGATTTTCCTCATTCCTAAGACTTATAGTGTTTGCAGCTCTCTAGTAGGTTGATAGTCCAGTTTTGCTTTGATTTAGATCTTATTTATCATGTTCACTTCCTGATCTACAATAGACCTTTTGCATGATTTCCTTTCTTACAACATTTCCCAACATTTCCTTCTATACATCATAGTTTAGGCCATTTTAATGCAAAACTATGTTTTTCCTAGGATGCACTCATTTCATTGGTTGCTTGATTTTCTTGGTTGACTATCAGTTTCTATGCAGTAGATATCTTCTAGAAGTAGGCCATCTTACCAGCAATCACACCCTCTATCTGATCCATGCCCTATAGGTCTCCCAAACCTCACCTCAATTCTACTCTAGTTTCCTTCATTTTTCATAGAACTTCTTCCTCTCTCCTTGAGCAAACCCAATCATCTTTCTCTCTCCTGGTCAATCATGGTAGACCTTAGGTGCCTTAACACCTCATTCCAACCTTCATCCACCTTTTCCACACACTCTGACACCCTTAAAATAGTGAAAATTTCCCTCAGCCTCCTCCTGTAGGCCTCCTATAGTTTCCCTGTTTTCCTCATGTAGTTTTCCTGTGTCCTCTTGTAGTTTTTCCTGTAGGATTTCTTTTGAAGGCTGAGTGTGGGACAAGACTCCAGAAGGCCACCTAAGACCTCCTAGGACCCATCCACACCATCCTAAATCCTCCCAAGCTCCAAAACTGCCCTCTAACGCCACCTATTCACTGCCACACTCACACACAATAAATTAGATGCATGTTAAATTCACATAAAAACACATAAAAATCCAAAAATATGTTTTTTTCGTATTTACTTCTATAAATAGCATGGTTAGGTGTTGTTTACTTCCTTGATTAGGTAATGGCATTTCTTTCATGGTTTTCATAGTGTCTTTGGCAAAATTAGAATTAGCTTGTTAATTAAGGTTTAAGAGGTTTTGCTTTACATTCCAATCTTTCTCCTTTCTATAGTTAGAATAGCATCTGTAGAGTAATATTTCTTCCCTTTCATCACACATAGAGCTTCTTCTAAAATCTATATAAGTTGGCTTGAGCTCCTAGTGATCTCGCGCCGGCTGACCAAGTGACAACCTGCAGTGAGAACCAGTACTTGTGCATATAGCACCAACGCTTCCAAGTTTGTTACAAACTACCGGCTTGATAAGAGTAAAGTTGGTAGCCCAAGAGTTGCAACATTCTTGCTGCAATACTGGCTCTCACCACTTTTTGGCACCATTGCTGGTGAAACGTCAAAGTATTCTGTGATTACTACTTTCTTTTATTTCCTATTGCAACATTCTACTAATAGTTTATTTCAGCAAAAGTAGACTAGTCATTTCTTTTCTTTTAGTTCTACATTTCCTTGCTTTCCTTTTCAATTCTGAAAAATTCCATTCAGCAAGTTCATTTCAGCTAGTTGCAATTTGTTTTGTTCAATCACAATTTCAGTTTCTGCAGGTACTTTCAATATGGAAAAAGAAACTTAGGAAAATTTTTGCCCAACACCCCCACTGCTTCACACAACCAACCTTCTCTCTTCTTCGATGGCTGCAATCAAGAAGAACCCTTAGGTGAACATCCAAACGTATTTGAAGAACCTATAGGGGAAGAAGAAGAAGAAAAGATTCCTCTGGAGCTAATGGCTGAAAACAAAAATGCTAGGGGAAATGGAGAGAGAATAGAGGGAACCTTCCCCATTCGGGAGACCAATGGGGACACCAAAATGAAGAATATAATCCCTTCAGCCCTATCTCACTTCCATGGTTTGAATATAGAAGATCTTGACACCTTCTTGTTCGAGTTTTCTATCATCTGTCGAACTTATGACTATGCAGAAGACGAGCAAAAGTTGAAATTGTTCCCTTCTACTCTCAAGGACGCAAAATTGTGCTGGTTCATGGGATTACCTGGAAATAGCATCACAACTTGGGCTTAGATGTAGCAAGCCTTTAACAACAAGTATCAAGACTATTGTAGGTCAAAATATACTAAAGAAGAAATCTTCCGAATGACCAGAGGAAGTGATGAGTCCTTGGAAGACTATGAAGAGAGGTTCCAACTTAGTTACAAAAGGGCCAAGTGTACACTTGACCCTGAGCCGTTGAAGTTGGTCCTACTCAGGGGAATTTGGGAAGACCTTTAAGAAACCCTCCATCTACTAGCCGGGGGAGACATCTACCAACTATCCTATGAGGACATAAATACTGTTTTTAGAAACCATTCTAGAGCAGCCAGAATGAAATGTAAGGGGAGTCAACCCATAGCCAGTACCTCTTCTTCCAATTCATCCATTAAAGGTGAAATTGGAAACTTGCTAGAAGACTTCAAGAATGAGATACTGCAGACTCTTTCCATGCAAATGGATACCTTACATATCAAAAGAAAACAAGAGGAAGCAGAGAGGGCTTTGGCCATTTTTTGCCCTAGATGCACTAGGAGGCATCCTAGGAATGAATACTCATTTGAACTCTATAGAGGTTTGTTCAGTCTATGAAGAAGATCATTCTATAGATAAGTGCCCTTCCTTGCCCGGACTTAAAGTTGTATATCAAGGAGACCGCATGGACCTAGACCATACTAACAGGGGATGCAAGGGACATCTCAGGAATACTACAACCCCAACCAAGTCACCTCCATAACTTCTTGGGGCTCCCCTACTCATCCATCCTGGTCCATGCCTCCTCCTTGGCACTTCACATCTCAATATCATGCCCAACCAACCACCCATTCATTTCAATCCTATGCTCAGCCGCAACCTCAGTAGAATGCATCTCATCAGGGGTGGAGGCCCCAATACAACTCTCTTCCCGCTCTTCTGCCTCCACCACCTGCCAAACCACAACCGTTACCTTCTGCTCCACCAAGGAAACCCAAAATGCATACCCAGCCAAATCTAAATCCGAACAATAGATGGGCTCAACAAGTGTATAGTGGGGAACCATCATGCCCAACTTATGCTATGGAGATTCAAGAAATTAACTTGCAATCTGGGAAAGTTCTCCCAGATAGCCAGCCTTCACCCAGGGAGGTTGAGGAAGATAAAGAGGAAAGCAAACCTAAAGAAAATCCACCCTTTCTTGAGAGACTATCCATGACAATCTAGCCTACCCTAGAAGACACTGAACTCCTGGGAGAATTGAAACATTTATGTGTGAAGATACCACTTCTCCAAGCCATAAAAGATGTGCCTATCTACAATAGGTTGATCAAAGAGAAGTTCTTTAGGCATCCAGGAAGGCACAAGAGAGATGCCCCAACCATCAATGTCATAAGACAACTGTCCAACCTGATGTTAGGGTAGATAATCTATCCAAAATATCTAGACCGTGGAAGCCCAGTAGTTAATGTCCACATCAATGGAAAAATGGTCCCACATACCTTGATTGATCTGGGAGCTTCCATTAATGTGATGACAAAGGACACAATGCTCAAACTTAACCTCCAAGGCTCCTTGAGGAAGACCACGACAATGCTGCAGCTAGCAGACCGCTCCATAGTGACCCCTGAGGGGATTATGGAAGATGTGATGGTCTCCATTGATTCTTGGGAGTACCCTGTTGATTTCTTAGTTCTCCAGCCAAAGGAAAATCTCACTGGGTATCCTCTCATTCTGGGAAGACCCTAGTTGGCTACAACTGATGCCTACATCAGCTGCTAAGTTGGGAACATGACCATAAAGAATGGGCACATGTCCAAGCACTTAATCCTATATCCTCCCACCCAACCCTTGCTAGAACATGATCTACCTTTTTGGTTGGAGGAGGAGGATAAGGATGAAGTTTATTCTGCACCACTTTGTACATTAGAAATCGCCATGGGGGGAAAACCACAAGATGAGGATGACATTATTGAAAATTTGATTCAGAATCCACCTCCCAGTGTATCACCATTAGAAGACATAGTAAGAGAAACCCAACACAACCCCTCAACTGATCTCTGTGTGGTCGACCCCACTTCTATCCATGTTAAAAATATAGAGTTTGGCCTAGAAAGAACATTGAAAATCAATCCATCCCTATCTACTTCCTAGGAGAAGGAGCTATGCAGCATACTGAAAAAATATCTAGATGCCTTCGCCTGGAGTTATAAGGAGATGAAGGGAGTGCACCCTTTAGTATGTGCTCATCATACATACATCAAGGAAGATTGCAAGCCAGTCAAGCAACCTGAAAGGAGGATGAACCCAACACTTAAAGCTATTGTTAAGGAAGAACTGCAGAAATTGCTTGATGTAGGATTCATCTATCCCATCTCTGACAGTGAATGGGTTTCTCCTTTGGTGCTAGTGCCAAAGAAAAATGGCAAGTGGAGAATCTGTGTTGACTATCTAGAATTGAACAAAGCCACTAAAAAGGACCATTTTCCTTTACCTTTCATAGATCAAGTGTTAGATGATCTGGAAGGGAAAAAGTTTTTCTCCTTCCTAGATGGGTTTAACGGGTACAATTAGATGCAAATCAGCCCAGAAGACCAAGATAAGACCACTTTCACTTGTCCTTGGGGTACCTTTGCATACCGGGTCCTTCCTTTTGGTTTTTGAAATGCTCCAACCACTTTCCAAAGAGCGGTATTGAGTATAATTTTTGAATTGGTTCATGATGCAGTAGAAATATACATGGATGATTTTACTCCTTATGGCTTTGACTTTCAGGAAGCTTTATCTAACCTAGGAAAAGTTCTAGATAAGTGTATTGAGATGAACCTATCCCTTAGTCCAGAAAAATGTGAATTTTTGATGACTGAAGGGACCATGCTAGGTCATGCAATATTTCAACAAGGACTACAGGTGGACCCCAACAAAATTTCCATCATCCAAAGGGTCCTGCCTCCTCAAAAGGTGAGAGATGTCAGAAGCTTCCTAGGCTTAGCTGGATATTACAGGAGATTCATTAAAGACTTCAACAAGTTAGCCTCTCCTTTGTTTGGTCTCCTAGGTAAAGATGTTGAGTTCATATGGTCGGAAAACTATCAAGAAGCCCTAGATACCTTGAAGAGCAAGCTAGTGACTACCCCAATTCTCAGAGGCCCAAACTAGGCCCTACCCTTTCACATTCACACAGATGCCTCAAACAAAGCAATATGGGCAGCCTTAGGACAAATTGATGAAAAGTTACCTTATGCCATATACTTTATAAGCAAAAACTTGTCAAAGGCAAAGTTAAACTAAACAGTGACCGAGAAGGAACTCCTAGTTGTCATGCATTCCTTAAACAAATTCAGACATTATATGACAGGATATCAAACCTTTTTGCACACTGATCATGCTGCAATTAGATATTTAATGAACAAACCAGAGGTAAATGCTCGCATTATTAGACGGTTTCTTTTACTGCAACAGATTGATCTGACCATTATTGATAAGCCTGGTAAAGAGAATGTTGTTGCTGACTTTTTGTCTAGAGTAAATTTTCCCGCAGGCGAAGAAGGAATGGTGGATGACCAAATGCCAGATGAAAACCTATTTGTTATATCAATACCTCTCCATAGTTTGTTGATATAGCAAACTACTTGGTTTCAACACAGTTCCCACCACACCTATCCTCAAAAGAGAAAAGCAAGATAGTAAGGAAAAGTGCCCCTTTCACTTGGATTGGAAGCAATCTCTTCAAACTTGGCCCAGATCAGATCTTGAGAAGATGTGTCAGGGAGGAGGAAGTCTTTGACATCCTCCTAACTTATCATGACGGGAATTGTGGAGGTCATTTTGCAGCAAAAAGAATCGCCTTCAAGATATTGCAAGCAGGCTACTACTGGCCCAATCTTCATCAGGATGTGAGGAGATACACGAGCCAGTGTGATTGGTGTCAGAGGATGGGGAAACCCACTCCAAAGGATGAAATGCCCATGCAACCTCAAGTGAAATTTGAGCCATTTGAGAAGTGGGGCATGGACTTTGTGGGGCCTATCAACCCCCCTTCAAAGCAGAAGCAATACATCATTGTGTGCACCAAATACCTGACAAAGTGGGCAGAGACAAAAGCAATCATAGCAGTGACAGAGGAAAAAGTAGCTGAGATTTTGAGGGAAAACATATTCTACAAGTACGGGTATCCGAGAGAGTTGGTCACAGACCAAGGCAGTTAGTTCACTTCCAACTTGATTGAAGACCTGCTCACACATCATAAGATCAAGCACAGGACTTCCACCCCTTACCATCCACAAGCCAATGGGTAAGTGGAGGTCACTAACAAAGCATTGGAAGGGATCCTAACCAAGGTAGTGAGGAGCAGCAAAAAATACTAGGCACAGAGATTAGTTGAGGCCACTTGGGCCTACAACACAACCTGGAAGACCACCACCGGGTTCACACCCTATGAAATGGTCTATGGGAGGAAGGCTTTGTTGTCAATAGAGTTTGAATTCAATACCCTAAGGATGGCAACTCAGTTGGACCTAGACCTCAACCATGCACAGAAGGAGAGATTAATTCAGCTCAATGGATTGGATGAATACAAATTGCAAGCCCTTCTCCATACAGAGGTAGTTAAGCTTCAGAGAAATATATGGCATGACAGAAATACCAGGGAGAAGTAATTCCAAGAGGGATATTGGGCACTACTCTATGATTCAAGATACAAGTTTTTCAAAGGCAAGCTGAGGACAAGATGGCTGGTACCCTACATTGTGGAGAAATGCAATGACAATGGTTCAGTTCTGATCAAAACCATTGATGATGAAGCCATCCCCATGCTTATCAATGGACATCGGTTGAAAGTCTACAAGAAACCCCTCTCCAAGCAAGAGTTTATTAAAGATTTGAATAAAACAATGATGGTAGTGGAGCATGTCTTAGCTTCCACTTCACCCACTCACTGAAGAAAAAAGAGAAAGAATAAGGACTCAAGTGAAAACCTCCATGAGGCACTTGAGTCCCATCATTGGGTTGAAAGCCTCTTTTGAGGCGGTCTAGTGATGTAAAAAAAGGTGGGAATAGAATAAGATCCCTGGGCGAAAACCTCCCTTGGAGGTGCCCAGGGTAGGTAATTAAGGTGAAAACCTCTCTGAGGCACCCTAGTGGTTTTCAAAAAAAAAAAAGAGAAAGAAAAAATGAATTTTTATTACATTGCAGGTTTACAAGAGGACTACAAGGAGCAGAAGAAGGTGCCAAGGGGACCCTGACATTCATATCAGCATCCATATCATCTTCTCCACGCCTTCCTCCATCATTTTTGGCATCTCTTTCAACCCACTGTACCTCTTCTTCCAAAAGTGTGTTTTCTACAGGAGGCTCTGTTTTTTTTTGCAGAAGGCTCCTATAGGAATTATAGAGACCCAAAAGTGTCTACAGGAGGCAGTTTGAGGGGCAAGAAAAGCTTCATGAGGAACCTATAATCCCTCTTACCATCTCCAAACCTCCTTGCCATCATTTCCAATCCTGTATCACACTCCAAGCATCATTATTATTATTTTCCTTTCCAGGAAAAAACACAGAAAAACAGTTTTTCAGTTTTGAAAAAAAAAAAACAAAAATAAAAGGAGGAAAATGCACCATAACTTTACCTGAAGCTTACCTACTATCCCTCCATCATTCATCTCCACCTCTGGCATCATTCTCAAGCTCCAAGCATAGGGAAATAGCTAAAGTTTAAGGGGAGAAGCAGCTACAAGAGCTCCTGTAGGAATTCCTGTAGCAGCTAATCCCATAGAAGTCCAACACTAGCAGCAAGGGACAACACATCTGAAGGTTGAAAAGGAACATGAAGCTCAACTCTAGCAAAAGAAGAACCTGCAAAAACACACAACAACACATCAGCAAGCAAAGATAGCATGCATGAGGGAAAATGAAGGCATGCAGTAGAGAAAACCACAACACCTCACAATCGATGGCAGCAAATACACTTGGATTACAGCTAATTAGCTAAGTCACTCCTCTATCTGCATTTGTGTAATTAGGAATCATACGAAGGCAATGAGATGGCTGAAATCAAAGAGGGAAAGGTGGCCAATTAACTTGCCCACCTTCATTTAGTTGACTTCACTTAACTGAGATATCACCCACATGTGCGCATAGTCAACTCAAGCAAAAGATGTGAAGGACAGGTAGTGGGAGGAAGAGTTAACTCTCATGCAGTAGTGAGGGGATGAATACGAGGGGGGTCATGATGACAAAGAAGGAGGGGACCAATGGTCCTAATCTGGGCAGGTACACCTTGCCAGCTCAACACTCATAACCGAAAATATAAAAGGTAATGAGCACTCCTCCCCACACATTCTCACCACCTTTTCTTCAATTTCTCCTCATAACTAAGCCACACAACATTCTTCTTATGCCCCCACAGCCTCGTATCCACCATCCTCCATCGATTTCCTCCATATTTTTTCTCTCGGCATCTTCTACAGGAGCACCTATAGGAAATCTACAGGAGGGATAATGGGCTTCTACAGGAGCACCTATAGGAAATCTACAGGAGGGATAATGGGCTTCTACAGGAGGGGCAGTGAGTCATTTTGAAGGGAGGAAACATGATTTTTGGCATGAATTTCAGTCTGAAGAGGTAGGGTTCATGAATGCCCTTTTTTGAATATCAAAATGTGAAAGAGTTGGTCTCAAATTTAAGATAAAATGAGTCTTTAAGAGGGTATAAATACATTAAAAAAAAAATTGTTTAAAAAAAAAAAACACAGTCCCCTCTGTTTTTCTATTTCACTCAAAATTCTTTGTCTCCACCTCCATGTCTGGTTTTTCAAAAGAAGTACAGGCAGTATGATAGGGGGGTTTATGAGAAAAGAGCCCACTAACTCCACTAGACTCCATGCACATCCTCAAGTGGTGGAAATATTTACAAGGGCAAACTGGATGAATTTCTTTGAGAAGTTTAGAGGGTTTGATGATGAAATTGCCCATGAATTTGCTCTCTCTTTGGTCCCTCACATAAGAACTCATGCTACTGTAACCATTAGAGGCCTCTCCATTGAAATAACCCCTAAATTCATCAGTAGGGTCACTACCCTTCCCCTTGGGCTGCCTTGGAGTAAAGATGAGAAAATAATTGGCCAGGCTGCCAAGAGGAAATTTTTCCAAGATAATGAAACCCTTGTTAAAGACAAAAATAGAATTAGGAGGGCTAGTGTACCATATCCCTAGGATGAGGTTAGCTACCAAGTGATAAAATACATTTCTTGTGAGGGGAGGCACAACATTGTTTATGGATATCATTTCAGAATCCTCCAAGAATTGAGATATGGCATGGATACCCCAACACATCAAAAGCTCAATATCCCTTACTTTCTCCTTCAGTCCCTCATTGACTCCAGCACCAAGGTACAATAAGGAAATTCATAGCAGCTAGTTCACCATGACCTAATAAAGGTCCTAGTAGAAGAAGTCCTCCATACCATTACAATCCCTATAGCATGGGAAGTTTTTAGAAATATGACAACTGAGGGTGACATCAAGGCATTAACCTATGATGTTAGTCCTACTATTAGTGAGGGGGGAGAATAGCAAGGAGGAGAAGATGAAGCTAGTGGTGACATAGTAGAGCAAGAGAGGAAGGAGGGAAGAAAGGAAATATAGGAGGGGAGAGTTGAAGAGACAGAATAGGAGGTAGAAAAAGAGACAGAGCAGGAAGAGGAAAAAGAGACAAAAGAATGAGAAAAGGAGGCGGAGAGGGCAGAGCAAAGAGAGGAGTCCCATGAAACTTTGGAAAGAGAAGCAACAGCTGCCTTCACTGCCCTTAGTACACTAGTGAAGCAGAAGCAGAAGAGGAAAAGAAAAACCTCCATGTATTTCAAGGCAAGGAAGAGTACCAGAATTAAAATAGGCAAATCTCAGCCCTCATCAAAGACTCCCATTAACATTGAAGATTCACCATCTGCCAAGGTGAAAGAATCTCCTTCCAAGACACCCATAACCTATGAAAGGAGGACTACAATATCTTCTACATGGAAGGGAAGGGAAATTCTACAGGACCCCAAACCAGACCTACAGGAGGCTAAAACAGTTCTACAGGAGACACTGTCCAAACTACAGGAGACACAAAAACTTGAGGAAAAGATAGGAGGATAGCCAGAGGTGAAAGAGGAAGCACAAGAGCTAGAAGAAGCTAACCCCGAACATAATCTTGACTCCTATTACAGACTACTTGAGGGAGGCAAGACAATCCCATAGAAATTTGCAATTCTACGGTTTTTCGAATTGGAAGAAGAGAGTGTGAGGATGTATAGGTGGATGCAGATAGCCAAGTCCAAAAGAGTTGAGGATATTGGCCACATGGAAGACAAACTCAGGGAAATGGGCAGGGAATTGAGTGCTCTTAGAGATAGAGAAGCCATTACAAGAAGCCACCTTGAGAATGAGAATGAATTACTAAGGAGGCAACTGAAGGAGAAAGAGACTCATTTGGCATACATGGCCAACTTATCCATAGAAGCATTACAATGCAGAACACTAGCCAAATATTATGGACTCTATCTAAAGGATCAATGGCTTCAATTCCAAATAAAACTTTGGGACAAAGAGGCATAATGCCTTTCCAAGACTACAGGCAGTTCATGGATTTGTGTGAACAAAGCACCTCCGAGGACAAAGCAAAGATGGCAGAGTTCTATCTACACAACATGGCCCTCACAAACCTGTGTTGGGGACCCTAATGCCAAGCTAGGGGATCTGCAATTAATGGCCATGGCGTCATGGATGAACCATGAAGAATTGAGGGCAGCATAAATGAAAAGATTGTTAACAAAAGAGCATAATGAACCATTGATGATAAGAGCTAAGCCATCAGATCCTATGGCACTCATCAGCACACACAACCTGCTTGCCAATGACCCTTAGATTGCCCCTAAATATCTAGCCAATCAGGAACAAGCCATTGCACACTTTGAAGATATGATTAGGTTACTTGGGGATGAATGTGTGCATGCATGCATGAGAAGATGGAACAACCTACCCCATAGCTTGCAGATCAGAGAATACCATTCCCCCATGAAGCTAAAGGAGGCATTGAAAAGAGTGCCAATGTACAAGCAATCCATGCAAAGGCTAAAGGTCAATTGGATTGGCCTCAAACTAAGTCCTTCACTCATATTAGGCATGCTGGAAGGCAGAAGGGAAGAAGAAGAGAAGGAGTAGTGGAAGGACATAGATAGAAAGGCATGATTTTATGGAGAACATGAGCAGACCACATTGGAAGCCTAGAATGCTAGGGAGGCCACTAGGGCCATGAAAGACCAAGAGATTAACTACGTTGCTCAGAGGATGAGCAACACCTTCAGCAGGGGGGTGATGATGAGCCTCATAAATGGGTAATTATATGGGTTCATTTTACCTCCTAACCTAGTCAAATCAACCATTCTCTTAGCTTATTGTATGATTTTCTGATTATATTTATGCTTATAGGGTGAGTTGAGTTAGTTATTATGCCATGTGGTCTAACTTGTATTTAATGCAGATTATTGATGGATTTTGAGGTCAAAGTCAAGGATCTAGTGGTTAAACTGCAGCAAATAACTTGAAGTAGATAGAGGAGAGGACTTATAGGAGGGAATCCCCCTCATTTATTGCTCCTCAATTCGAATTCCCCTTCATTTATCTCGGAGTACAAGTAGTTGAATCACGCACTAGAAGGCAACCGAGCAAGTGGAAGATGATTGATAGTTATCTCGAGTTTTGGGAGCCAAGCCTCCCTGATTTTAAGGAAGCTATTGGTAGCTTCAGATGTATAAGTAGAGAGGCCTAGGGCCTCACTAGGGGAACTTTTTTCCTTATGTAAACTCTACTCAAATTTCGAGCTTACTATTTTATGACAATTTTATGTAACCTTGCTATTTTTTGATAATGAAGATGGAATCCTTTTTGAGCTAGCACTGAGTTACCTCAGAGGGCTGAAGCTCTTGGGTTAGGGCCCAATCCAAGCAGCCAAGCTTCTATTTACTTGTATTTGTATGCTTTACTTCAGTTTGTAGATTAGTTTGTTGTTAGATGTATTTCTCTTATGGTTAAGAATAGGTTGTTTTGATGATTTAGTAGCTTGCTTCCATTTGTGCTTTCTGTAGTAGGTTGAGTAGTGATTAGAGAAGATTCAAAAGCCTAGCAACAGTGCCTTGGCCTCTCTTCCTCCCTCTGAGACCACGATTTGAGGCAAAGACTCTCTTGCTGGCCCAAAAACACAGAGATTTCCCCATTCCTAGGACTTCTAGTGTTTGCACCTCTCTAGTAGGTTTATAGTCCAGTTTTGCTTTGCTTTAGATCTTCTTTATTATGTTCACTTGCTGATTTTCAATAGTCCTTTTGCATACTTTCCTCTCTTACAATATTTCCTAGCATTTCCTTCTATACATCATAGTTTAGGCCATTTTAATGCAAAACTCTATTTTTCCTAAGATGTACTCATTTCATTGGTTGCTTGATTTTCTTGGTTGACTATCAGTTTCTATGCAGCAGATCTCTTCTAGAAGTAGACCAGCTTACCAGCAATCACACCCTCCATATGATCCATGCCCTATAGTCTCCCAAACCTCACCTCAATTCTGCCCTAGTTTCTTTCATTTCTCATAGAACTTCTTCCTCTCTCCTTGAGCAAACCCAATCATCTTTCTCTCCTGGTGATTCATGGTAGACCTTAGGTGCCCTAACACCTCATTCCAACCTTCATCCACCTTTTCCACCCACTCTCAAACCCTCAAAACAGTGAAAATTGCTCTCAACCTCCTCTTGTAGTTTCCGTATTTTCCTTCTGTAGTTTTCCAGTGTCCTCCTGTAGCTTTTCCTATAGGCTTTCTTTTGAAGGTCGAGTGTGGGAAAAGCCTCCAGAAGGCCACCTAAGACCTCCTAGGACCCATCCACACCATCTTACATCCTCCCAAGCTCCAAAACCACCCTCTAATGCCACTTGTTCACTGCCACACTCACACACAATAAATTAGATGCATGTTAAATTCACATAAAAACACATAAAAATCCAAAAATATGTTTTTTGCTTATTTACTTCCAGAAATAGCATGGTTAGGTGTTGTTTATGTCCTTTAGTAGGTAATGGCATTTCTTTCATGGTTTTCATAGTGTCTTTGGCAAAGGTAGAATTAGCTTGTTAATTAGGGTTTACTAGGTTTTGCTTTACATTCCAGTGTTTCTCCTTTCTGCAATTAGAATAGCATATGTAGAGTAATATTTCTTCCCTTTCATCACACATAGAGCTTATTTTGAAATCTATAGAAGTTGTCTTGAGCTCCTATTGATCTCGCATTGGTTGACCAAGTGACAACCTGCAGTGAGAACTAGTACTTGTGCATATAGCACCGACGCTTCCAAGATTGTTACAAACTACCGGGTTGATAAAAGTAAAGTTGGTAGCCTAGGAGTTGTAGAATTCTTGCTACAATACTGGCTCTCACCACTAAAGAAACGGGAAAAAAATATGGACAAAGGAGAATGTGATAGTCTGTACCCTAGAGGTGATGACGGTAAGGAATCACCCCACATCAATATTGAAAAATCTCATATTGTTACATCGTCAAGGAGTAAAAAAAGTTCAACCAAAATGGATTCACAACATTTTGAAGGTCCAACATATGTCATTGATATGGAAGTTGATATTGCTACAATGCTTAACTAGGTGGTTTTAAGGATCGCTCAAAGCCAAGAAATAGTAGAGGAGTTAGCTTAAGAAGAGCTAATTCTCTTTTAAGAAAAGTATTTAACGATTCACAATTCCTAGTACAACATAATAGAAAGAAATCTACATATTGAGAAGCTTCATACTAGGAATAAGAATATAACTCGTAAGAGGAAATCATAGGTAGATGTTTTAGAAGTTGAAACTACAAGACATCTAAAACTACATACGGCTAATGGAGATGATATTTGCTCATTTTTTCTTAGAGAAAGATCTAGAAAATATAAGATTAAAAAGAAAAATAATTGAATTGGAAGAGGCTTCAAGTCCTAAACTTCTATTTACACCTCCATTAGCCATAGTTACTATAGATAAAACACCCCAAAGTACACCCAACACATCAAGTAGGATACAGAAGGTTGCTAAGTTACTTAGAGGAGTAAGAATATATGTCACAAAAAACACCAATAAGCAACTAGACATTATTTTGGAAGCCTCATATACCAATTTATATTTAGGAAATATTTTACAAAGGACTTAGTCTTTTATTGAACATTTAAAAAATGATTTAGAAGACGATTAACATTTTTTTGAAAATGATTTAAAAATATTTATTTCAAATTATCAAGTATAAGTGACTTTTAGAGGAGCCAACAAGGATTATTATCTAGTTGAAGAATAAAGTAGGTAAAAGTAGAATGGTCTACTAGAATACAAGAGCTAAAAGATTCTATTACCAATTGAGCGAGGATTAATAATAATAGAAGTGATGCTTTCTATAAAGCAATCAAAGGTGTTCATGACATTGAAAAACCCTAAATGATAAGAGATTCCATGTTAATACCTAAAGTTCAATTGGAAGAAGTTTTGAGCATAATAAGAGCTCCATGGCCCAATGAGTTTGATAATATCACTAAATTACTAGAGGAGGCAATTAATGGTGGTTAGTTACCTTTGTAAACAATGATGATAACCACCTAACAACAATTGAATAACTATGTTCATAATTAAAAGAAATGGTAGAAGAGATTTGTTTGCTCAGGGTAAAGCAAGATATTACAATTTCACCCATGAAGGAGTGCCTACAAGACTTGTTTATGATATCTTTAATAAAAATTGTTAATCCTCAATGACTACCATAGGTGGTTACATCAAGAATATTTGAAGCCCAAACTATATACTTTGACACTAGGGTGTTGAAGAGATTCATCATTCCATCCGTCATTCCTATGCAATTTTGTGTCTTATTTTCATACTTGAAGTAATTTCCTTTCTTTCATCCTAGTCTTTGATCATCTATCTTTATTAAGGGTATTGCCAATTTATAATCCGATCCTCTTTTCTTCCAAGTTACTATAATATTTTATCTGGTTCCCAGGAGCCCCATCCAAGTCTTCTTAGGATGAATGTGTTCCTAAGAAAGAGATGAGCAATCAACAATAGAGTCTTAATTTCATAAATTCTATAATATAATGAAATTAATATCTTAATATTATAAAATTTAAAGAATAATTTGTACTCATTTCTAATGAAAATTTTTTAGAAAAATCACAATATTTTATGAATACTTATAAACTATTGAGAAATTTAATATGTCTAAATAAGGGGTTTTTTATCCTCTCAAGATAAATTCCCAACATTTCCCCCTCCCTTCATGAGAAAAAATGATCAAAATTATCTATAATTTTAGCTATAAACTATAATGCACAAAGGGAAGGGGACTATGATGAGAATTCCCCCTGCCCCACAGCTAGGGTGATTCCCATCATCTCACCTACCATAATTTTGACTTATTATACTTTTCATAAGAAAAATTGATTAACTTAGATTAACTTACAAATATTTGTGTAATTTTTTAAATGTTTCACATGTGGAGGAGCTCAACAACCTCCTCGGTGCTTGGAAATTTGAAAAAAATAGCCAATTGTTTAGCCATTTCATACATAGAAGGAAGTGGGCATTTCATAAATAGAAGGAAGGTGGGCATGAGCACTAATCACTTTGGGGGCAAAATGATTCATTGCCGCCATTTTCAATGGTTTTAATTTTACAAAATTTGTCCAATTATTATTATTTTAGTAATAATAATAATTGAAATATGAAAGGATGAGGGGTGATGATAGGCCTTGCTCACTCTTATACTTCTTCATTTTTCTTTTAATAGAAAATTTTGGCTCAATTTTGGACAGTTTTTTTATCAATGGATGGAGCAAGGTAATGTTGGAAATCGCTCTTGATTTAGGGTTAGAAGGGGCTATGATATATGTCTAACTCTTTTTCTTCAGGAATGAAATTTCTTAAATTTGCAAATTTTTACAAATTTTGGCTATTAAACTAAAATAAATTATCTTTTCAATATTTCAAAAAATTATTAATTTTATATAAAATTTTCATAAATTTTGTAAAATAAAAATAAACAGTAATTATTCTTCCTAAAAGTGTTTAGCTTATAGTTTGGTCCTTGTCCAAAAAATTCGAGGTTTATGCACTAGTTTTAACATTAGGAATTCAATTTTGTTATTATTTTATTATGTATTTAAATTTAGTTATTTGTGAGGTGATGTTGAGATCCTTATTAGGGGTGTTTAGTAACTTCCATTTTCTCATTAATTACTATTTTTTATTTTTTAGTTTATTTCCCTTTTATTTAACTTTTTTGATTTTTTCTTTTGATTTTTATTAAATTTCTATTTTTATGAATTCTAGTTGTTTCAACAATATTTTCAATTTAAAATGAACTTATTATTATATTCAAAACATTTTAATAGATAACTATAAACAGGTTAATATATATTTAATAAAAAATAAAATACACATAGATACTAGGTATGCCAATATACAGTATCTTAGTTTAAATCAATTTTTTTTTTAAATTTTTTGTGAGGAGCACTTCAAGATCAATTTATTCGTTTGTTAATTTTTGATGAAATTTTATCTTTATTATTTTTTGTTTAATTAAACTAATATTTAAACTAAGTCGACCATACAAAACTACTATAAAATCGCCTTATTTAAAAATACAATAAATTTCTAATAATATTAAAATATCAAAATAAAATAAAAAAATATTACATTAAAATTACAATTACTGTCTCTTTATAAAATCATTGCTTTGATTTAAAAAAAAAAACAAAATGATATAACCACATCAACGCTTAAGAAAATAGTCCTCCAATAAAAGTAAGATACCAATGTCATTCATTTAAAAAAACAAAAAGCCTTTTAAAAACCTTTGCATAAAAATGACACTATGTGGGCATTGATTTTTCTTAATAGCATGAAAAAAATAGTGGTATTGGAAACACAATTCATTGCACATGTCCTTATATTTTTGTATGAATGTTCTATTATATAGACTCAATATAATACAATTTAGCTTTTTTTTTCTGAATATAATTATTTAGTTATATATTATATAATCATATTATGAATTAAAAGCTTTTTATTTAATTTTAAAGAGTGGAAATGATGATTGGTTTGATATTTTATATTTCTTCTTAAAACGGTTAAATTGAATTTCTAAAGGAAACTCAGTGGATGATTTTTTGATGCTTATTATGGTTTACGTGTGTTAGATTAGTTTGTTAGGTTCATTGACTTAAATAAATCTTAAAGAGTTTTTAAAAACATACCTAATTTTGAAAAATTGCCTTAAACCTGGTTTTAAAAATATAAAAATTTTCAGACATTTTAATTTTATTAATCTATACTTCTTAAAGATTACATAAAACAAAATTAATAATAATATTTTTATTACAATTATTTTTTTTATTATAATTATGAATAATAGTTACAAATAAAACCGTTTAATTAAATCAATAACATTGATCTTTTAAATATAATTATATCAAATTAACTCATAAATATCTCAAAAAAAATATATATAGATATACGATTATAATCAAATTTCAAAATCAAACTGTAAACTATGCCTATCTTCATATAAGACTTTCTCTCCTCGATGGACTTTTCCCTTATTGGACATTTTTATAGTGAATTTGTAATGATTGAATATTTTCCTAACCATGGCAAAATGTGGCCTTAGTATTAAAATTAAACTAACCTATGTTTAAATTTAGGTATAGAAATAAATCTTTCATACAATCTACTTACCTCCCTAATGCTGTTTTTTTGGGCTTCGTTACAATAAGTTTACCTCCCTAATCCTGAAAAGGACAAGCTTGAGATAATGGGTTACAATCACTATACCTTTTAAAGTGTTACAAGCTTTGCTAAGGTTTATTATAATTTTACAAGCTTTGCTAAGGTTTACTATAATTATAATGGTATGTTGTATTTTATTGATAATTGTTATTATTAATTTTTAATTTTAATTTTATTGTATTTTTATTTTATGGAATTAAAACGTTTACAGACATCACAGCATTTATACATATTGGTTAGGAGAGTTTTTAAGGAAATTATTTTTATTTTTTTATTATATTTTAATTGTAGTTTATAGGTAAATGTTTGGCCAAATATTTACACCTTACACATTTTCTTATAGTTTTTGTATTTTAGATTTATTTTTTAATGTTATAAAATTAAATTGAAATAAAGTATTTAAAAAATATTTTGATTTTGAAATGAGTTATGGTTTTTAGGCATGTAGTATTGATAAGCCATGGTATTGGCCCCATAGTATTGTAAGAAAGCTTATTGAAAAGTTAATAATATCCATGGTAAAATGGGGTGAATATTCATGATTAAGAATCTTTTTATAATGTAAATACTAAATTTTATGTGATTATTAATTAAATTTAAATATGGTTGCGAAATCATTATTTTAATTTATAACTGTTATTTATATATGTATATATATATTTAAATGTGTTATGTATATTTATGATTTCTTTATTAAATAAAAATAAAAAATTACAACATAAAAATATTGAATTTAAAAAATATTTACATATGATGTTTACACATCTACCCTATACTAAACTGTAAAACACTTCTCGCTACAATAATAATAAACTATTTATATTTATAATCGCAATATTTAACATTTTGCCAAAATTTTTGTAATCACAAAACTCTATGTAATAGCTATTTATGAGAAAGAAATAATTACATTTAGAAATAATTACATTTAGAATTACAATGTCCCATAAAATAAAATTGACCTGCGATCAATGAATACTTACATTTAGAACCACAATGTTTTGTACAATTGACCTACAAAAGAAAGACAAAAATAAATGGCATACATTTCACTATTATGTACAAACCTATGACATTTCATGTTAGAGGGAGGTACTCTCACTTGGAATCATGATATTCCATATAGCTAGTATCTAAAATCAATGTTGTATACAACCAACTAATGACATGTCATGTCAGAGAAAGATACTCTCAATTGGAATTAGAATATTCCATATAACTAGTACATGGTATGAGGTAATTGCACCTCACATCACATTGTTCCATATGAATCAAATATCACATATTTTATGTAATTGGTTTGGAATCACAATGTTCCTTATAGATAACTTATAATGTGTGATTGTTTCTATGTAAAATCATAATATTTCCTATTAAGAATCTAATGAAAACATATTTACTCTTAAAATTATAACGTTTTATATAATTAAAATATAATAAGTATATTTATGAAATTTAATTTATATAATTCAACAAGAAGAAAACTTATTTAGATAAAAATGAAAATCTTAGACAATTATGGTTTTATGATTGAATATACGAAGGGTGGGTGCATCTGGTTTCAATGATAAGCACTAAGTACTTTAGGAATTAATTGGAATCACCTTACGATTAAGTGGAAATTGAATGAAAACCCATAATATGTTACTTAACCATATTATAGCTTGGCCAAATTGAAACTATCTTTAAATATTTTACAATTCACTTCAAATAAATAAAAATATGAATTACTTTTTTATTTGAAAAAAAGTATGCAGCAAAGTAATTAAATATTATTAATTTTAAAATAATGTAAAGTAAATGGTGATATGATTTTATATATGATATTTATTATAAAATTTTATGATGATGATGATGATTAATGTCTATTGAGACCAAATTTTGGTCTATTGGACCTAAATAAATGAATTATTTAGTTTGATTTAAGATTTTATTCTTATGCTCAAAAAGCTTGGAGAGAAGCCTCTCGAGCTCACTGTAATTTTGACAACGTAAAAAGCTAGGAAGGTCAGTATTGCAACAAAGATATTGAAACTGAGATCTAATATGGTTGTACGCGGGGCAGCCTAAGAGGAAGTGATTTTCATCATCGATGTTTGTATTCTCACAGAGATGGCAAAACCTTTCCATTTATGGTGTTTTAGGAACTTCCCAATGACCCGTTTCACTATGGAGCTCATGAGAGTTTGTTCTAATCTTGGCTATATTAATTTTCTTCTTTGAGCTAG
>APFE030200894.1:0-11392 GCA_000404065.3 Pinus taeda | reverse complement strand
AATTTATTTAGATTTATTTAATTTTTTATCTATTTATGGTAAGAGCAATCAAATTATTAGAGTGTTGCATTAAAAAAAGAAATTTACCCTATCTCAAATGTTGTCATTCCATCATGGTTTTCTGTGTGTAACCTAATGGGTAAAATTTTCCTGACCATGATGAAAGGAGTTTATAGAATAGGAAGAGGGTAACTAAATCTTCACCTCTTCCTATTCAATTGTTGCACATGGTAATAAACTTCAATTTGTTTATCCAATTGTTCAACTTTTATGCATTATATTCTCCATTAAACATGGGCAAACAAAATTTTACATATAATTTTAACGATGGCTTTTTAGAAACATTTTTCTAATGATGATTTGAATGATGAGAATGTGAGGAATAAGAAGAAGAAATTGAACTTGAAGATGGAGATGGGGGCTTAGGAGGGTCTCTTCCAAATCCCTGGTTCACTAAAGCAATATCCTCTACTTTGGTTTTCTTCTTTTCCTTATTTTTCCAATCTCTTCTCATAATGTGAAAATAATTTGTCTCCCCTATTTAACATTTGGTAGAAAGATTTGTGGAAAACCTTATCATTCTCTGTGTGAACATTTTCATTCTCCATTTTCTTTCTTCGAGTTGCACACCCAATCTTAGGGTTGAAATTTTTAAGTTTTCCTTCAACCTCTTTGAGGTTGTCCCTGGTAAGCATCCACACTCATAATTCACATCAAAGGAGACCACTCTAATACCAACATGATCTGGGATATTTCCTTCAATGAATTTAAAATGAATTTCATAAAGAGCATGAAATAACGATAAGTGCAACACACATGAAGAAATGACAATATGGACAAATGCACCAGAACTTGATAACGAAGTTCACGCACAACGTGTGAGTTATATCTCTTGGCTCCGCTCAAATGTGTAGCTAATTCATTAGATGCTCTTAAATAAAGCTCTTCTTTGTCAATACAAGGACTAAACTCTCACAACATGTGGCAATGTCTCTCCTACAAAGAGACATTCTCCTCCGACAATACAAAAGGAATAAATTCTCATGAACAAGTGGCATAAACTATTCTCCCTTTTTTCTAAATCAAAGGGGTTGGACTCTCACATAAATTGGAACAATATTTCTCCCTTCAAAGGGGTTGAACTCTCTTACTTAAAGTGGCATAGATCCTCTTTGAATCTATTGCTCAAACTCAAGCAGATCTGCAAATACATGTTCCCCTTTTACATATCTCGAAAAGGGAAAATAAACAATAAATGAGACTTACATTGGTTATCATGCCAAAAAAATCCAGCATATACTGAAAATGCATCAAACATATCACCATCATGTATGCCTCTTAATTCTTCAACTTTTGACTATAAACATGACCAACTTCATAAAAGTGCATCTTTGTCTCGATATTTGTGCCAAACTTTAATGACACATGTGTGCTTCAACCATGAGCCCTCATATTTTTTGCTAAGATACAAATTCTGACTTCACCATTGCACTCCTTATGAAAGTTTGATAAAAATGAGTATAAACTTTATATGGTTTTGAAACTTCGCATTTGGACCCCCTCTAGAAACCTATGCCGAAAATTGTGCCATAGTAGTAGAATATTCTAGGAATATTCCTACAAAATATGTTGGGGAATATTCCCTATCTTTGAATTTGTGCCCATACTAGTCTAGGGACCCCCTGGCTCGTACGTGGTATGGCCTTCGGTCGTCGCCCTACCTCCACCCTCATACGCCCTGTGCTCCATTCTCTGTGGTTGGACACAAGCTCCCCCTTTTAACAAATGAATTGTGTGGGTTTAAAAACTTAAGGAAGGGAAACCATATCAAATCCCCATTGTGGGTGCATTGGCCTAGAATATTATATTAAAATGATGGTGGTTTGGGGATCCAAGTGTCAAACCCCGTAGGCCCTCATTTTTAGTGTATGGTTTTAACGACCATAATATATGATCAAACATGTTAATATTTTAACATTTAAAAACCAATATTGAACCTTTAAACGAGTTTTGTGCCCAACCAATTTTTTTGTCTCATGCCAAACTTGACTGACCAACTAGATGTTTCCATGTGGAGATCCCATATTATTCATCTAATTATTCACTGGACTGCCAACAGGGGTGCCATGTGGCACCATTTGATTGGGCCACATGGCAGAACCACATTCTACCACTTTTCCATTGTGTTAGTGCCATGGGTTAAGACTGGTGTTGCGATATCAGCGACCAAATCAGCCCCTGCCATATCAACATACAATTGCCATGTTAGCTATACGGCCCTACCACATGGCATACAAGTTGACTTTTTGCCCAGTTTGACCAAAAATTTGATTGGCCATAATTTTTGCATACATACTCTATTTGAGGTGTTGTTCACATTGTTGGAAAGGGCTCACCGAGCTCTACGACTTGGCATTATTTCCATCGAATTTTTAGAAACTTTATTTTTTCAGGTTTCCTAGAGCCTCTTGGATCACCCTCTGTAACATTTTCGATGTCATTCTTCCACTTTCCATTCCTTCCTTATGCATCATTACCCTATTTCTTATGTAGGTATGAATAATATCCTTTTTTCAACTTTTAAACTTATTCTAATGCATTATGTTATGAAATTGTCATCTTTCATATTAACAATATCATACAAGAGAAAAAGTTAGGGGTTGTAACTCATTGTAATCCCATAATAAGTGTTGCCTGCTAGTTGACACATAGGTTTTGCAACTCCTCGAACCAAGACAGGAAAGCGTTGCAACTATCCTCCATGCCATTTTTGCAACCCCTTCATGTTGCTACAACTCTGGTGTGACAAATTACAAAAGGGAATGTTGCAACTCGCATGTGACCAATGAAGTTATTGAAACTCACAAATGTCGTGGAATCCTTGGGTTTTCTATTTATACAACTCTTGGTGTTTCAACTCCAACATACTACATTAGCTCATTAGTGAATGCTTCAATTGTATCTGCAACATGACTCTCTCACAATGGAAGACGATAGAGGCAAGTGGGTGATTGATTAAGAAGGAAAACTCATTTTCCAATTATGCCCAACTGATCTATGTCATATCTTGCTCAATTCATACCAAATTCTGAATAGAATATTGTAACAGGACAAGCCACATTATTATGTTGAGTTGGTTGTCTAACTATTCACCTAGTTTACATAGCAAGAATCTTGTATAAATACTTGGCTTCCTTGGAAGCCCGAGGGGAGGATAAAAAAAGGAAGAATTTACTATTAGATATTGTGTAATTTCTTTCTCTGTTATAATAGAAAACCTCATTTGCTCCAATCACTCAATGTCAATTTTGTGATCATGTGACTACAGATTTCACAATACCTCGTCTAAGGAGGTAGGGCCCCCTCCTTAGTTTGTTACTACTATGTAGCATTAGTAGGTAGTTAGTATTTACAATTTTGTTAATTTACAATTAGTTCCTATTGCTACAATTTCGTTAATTTTTTTTTCTGTAACCATGTTAGTTTTCTTTTGCTTTAATTTTAATGTTTTCCTATGATGTAGTCATGTTACTTACTTGTTGCTGCAACTCTAGGTTACGTAATGCAGACATTAATTCTAGAGTTAACAATTGACTAACAAATTTTTGTGTTTCTCGCAATCCTAGTTGTTGCTACAACTCGCTTGTAGCTTAATTTTACTATGTTTACAGTAACATTTATGATTGAGATAATATGTGATGTTTGCATATTGTTTATGGATTATGGATTATTTTATTATCATTCATGTTGGACACCTAATCCTCTAAGGGTTGGTGTGGAAGTCGAATAGACTAAGGAAGTCCAAGAGACCTTGGGATGTGAAACCCAATGGTCACACCATGTACTATAAATGTATATCATTTGTTAATAATAGAGGCACTCTCCTGCTTATCATTCATATTCTGTTGCTGCCATGTGTGTGTTTAACATGGTATCAGAGCCTTCCTAACCTGCTCAATCTTGTATGAGCCACTAGTTTTGTGGCATTAGTTTGCATTTCAGCTATGCCATATATTATTTCGCTGCCTCCAAGTCCCGGTATCATACCTCCTCATATGTTTCATATGTGTTGAATTATGGGTTCTTTCAACTTTGTTATATGCGTTTAATACATGTATTACACTCAAGGATTCATATACACTGGTGCGGTGAGAACAGCCATTCAACTGAAGGCATTGTGGTATTACTTTGTTGTGGTATTGTATTACTCCTATGCATTGTGGCACTAGTTTCATATTACGTTGCGGGTTACACAATGTTGTCCATTGTAAACACTCCGTTGTTCACACTTCCATTTTCTCATATTACACTCACATACCCGGTAGTCGATTCTCCATTGGCTTGGCCCTCCTCACTGTGGCTACGCTGGATATCACAGCTCCAGTTAATATGCTAGTATCAACTCCCATTGCAAATGATGCCCATACCATACATGTGTTTTCTGCATATACATGTATCCACCTCCATAGAACATGGTTCACCGAATGATTGCTTCCCTACGCGTTAATACTCCCTCTCTCATCATTCATACCACCACTCCATTCAAATACCATCATACCACAACTATCCATATACATTATATCAGCACTATCCCGGCTGACATCTCATTGAAAACGCTGGCCTAGCATCTCATGCAGTTTTAATATGTAACAATGGTTTTAATTTAAAATGAAATCTCAGAATTCCTATTCTAGATTGGGCATTTTATCTTCCCAAGGAAACTTAACGCTCCTACACACTTGAGCTCTGCCAATTCGCTGACATTAATGATTGCCATCGCTCTGCTCTATTGAACTGTTTGTAGCTTGTCCTAACGAATTCGTATGGTTGAATCTAGCCTATGAAACGATCCATAAACAACAAGGGGACACTCATATCACGGTCACTCGTAATATTTGAGAAAATTTGGCATTGTCTGGAGGAGTAAATCTTGCTTCCCTTGCATGGGACTTGCAACATGATTCTGGCACGATGGAAATCTGCAAACAATTAAGCGTTCCAGTGACAGTAGTGTGGGAACTGAAAATGAAATAATCAATCATTCTTGAACAGAAGGTTGCAGTCTTTCCTATTCCCCATTGCACTTGCTGAATAACATCGAGACCTTGGTAGAAAGGAACAATTCCTCTCTGTTGGATAGCAGAAGGCTTCTCAAAACCATATGCATAAATTCCTCTTAAGAGGTTTTCCTAAAGCCCCATGGAGTCAAACATTTCATTAACTTCCTCCCAGGTAGAATAAAGTTCTTCTCCTCCAAGAACACTCTGCATGTTCTTTTCATATTTCTTGGCATCGAAGTTGTTTCCAACCTACTACAGAGCTGCCATTTTCCAGTTTTACTTTGTATTTTCACTTTTAAAAAACCCTTGATCTAAAAAGAACATCGAAAGGAAGATTTATGTAATCAAAAAAAGTTGAAGAGATAGAATATGTTAGATCATCTAGGCATCGTATCAACGCTCAAGTAATTTCAATCCCTTTGTCTATGGCAAATTTTACTTTCTGAATCATCACCGCTCAACCATTTATATCGTTGAAATCTAGTCTTCGTGTAGCTCCAATTTTTTGAAGGTTGAATGGTATGGTGACGGTATTGAAGAATAGTATAGTGTTATATGCTTTATAATACATGTTGGAAACCATGCAATGTAAATCCGATATGTGATAAGGACTGTGTTCTTCTTATGTATTTTGGAAAGTGCTCAACATATGCTACAAAATCAGTGAACCTTCAATGAGCTGTGCGTTGTCACCTATGAGTTGCATTGGTTCTCGTGCTTCTTTGAAAGAGAAGAAATTTGCAAATGATGCTTTGTTTGATTATATTTTCTGATTTGGAGTGCGTTAATCTATTTTACTTTAAAGACTGTGCCTAAACTTAGGTTAGACTCTAGCTGTTATATGCATTGAGGTCATATTAAGAACAAGTCATTACTGCTCATGGTTGGTGTGTATGTTGAGTGCGCTGGATAAGGGTCTTGGTATGGCATATGCTTTAGCATTAGATGATTTATTACGTAGAACTATGTTCATAGTATTGTTAAATTGTTGAGTTTGCAACGTGGTGGAGCACCTTTTTATTTGATTGCATTCATTGTTGGAAAATGGTCGATGGAGTGTTGGAATTACTAAACAATATAATACATTTTATTGTCAATAGTACAATCATGATTGATAAATCAATTCTCAGATACATTCAAACCTGTCTGCAAAATGCACATGAAAAGACAGAGTTTCTACAACTTGAGTCACAACTACAGCAGGAAGAATTACAGCAAAGGATTCATCATTCTGAACATGTTTCTGTTTAGAACATTGAAACAAACTCCCATAAGCAGCAAGTTGATTCAAATCCAGTGCCCAAGGAAGCAGCAAAGTCACATGCAGATGCACAAGTTCAGTCTGCACTTCCCAAGCCAATCATTAGACCTTGGGAAGAGCTTGTCCATAACAAGCACAGAATAGGCCTTGGATATGAGAAAGATGTGTCCTTTCATACTCCAGACTACTCAAAGCCCATCCAGTTTCAGAGTGCTCGATTCCTTCATGACAGTTCACCTCTAGCTGTTCCAGACTCTGCCCCTCTTCCACAACAACAGATTGTGAAATGCTAACACTGTGACCGAGTTGGCCATCTGAAAGATCATTGTTTTGACCTTCATCCATGTAAGCACTGTCATAAAACCAATCATTCTTCAAACAGATGCTTCAGAAACAAACCTCCTGTAAGAACAAAGATTCATCTTGGATGGATCACTTCTTGGTAATGGGCATCAACAACCAAGAAGATATTTCAGTCATATGTTTGAATTTGTTCTAGAGTATTAAACATTCTTGCAGTTGAGATTTCTTCATCTTCTCACCTTGTATCTGACAGAGGGGAAATGATGGTCATCTACAAGCTTCAAAGCCACATCAAGTGAGCCTGAGCCACAACCTGCCATACCAGATTTAGAGTTGTAGCCAGAGACAAAGATGCCCCTGAGCATGCCTTCAGTTTGTGACACCTCTTCAAAGAATTGGGGACACTTCCTCTAGCAGAAGACTACAGCTTCTTGCCAGTTTTGGAAGAGTTCCAGGAATTGCATTAAGCATTCCAGAGTTGTTGGTCATCCTTAAACCATAACAGGTTGAGACTTCCCTTTTCAAGTTGAAGTTTTCTCTTTTATGTGGGGTGAGACCTCCCCTTCATGGTTGAAGGTTTCCATCTTCAAAACATCAGAAGCACTTCCTCTAGCAGAAGACTTGAGCTTCATGCCAGACTTGGAAGAGTTTTAGGAACTGCACTAAGTGTTCCTGTGTTGGTGGTCATCCTTAAACCACCACCCTTTATACCAACATTTCAAAGAGCACATTCAGCCTAGTGCTGCCATGCATTTTTTCATGTTTTGTATTACAGCTCTCTTCTTGGACTCATACATAACCCTTCAGATTAAGGGGGGAATGTTGGACACCTACTCCTCTAAGGGTTGGTGTGGAAACCAAATAGACTAAGGAAGTCCAAGAGACCTTGGGATGTGAAACCCAACAGTCCCACCATGTACTATAAATGTATATCATTTGTTAATAATAGAGGCACTCTCCTACTTGTCATTCATATTTTGTTGCTACCATGTGTGTGTTTAACAATTCATTACATCATAGGCACGTGTCATTGTATTTTTGTTACAACAAACCAATAATATCATTATACTTGAGCAAGTCACTTCTAGTAATCGGTGTGTTTAATTTTCTACAAGTGTGTTTACTTTCATGAATTGTGATTTACTTTCCCTACAATTTACTTTCATGTAAGAGTGCTTTATTTCCTACAAAGTGTGGTGTGTTTAGTTAGATCAGTGACCTATAAAAGCGCATTTATCTTGTAATATGACTACCATCATATTACTACAACTTCAAGACAGATAACAAATTTCACTAGCATATATTGTGCATGGCAGTTCACAAGTTCCAACGAACCTCAAATTGACAATTTAAATGTAAACATAATCAACTTCTCACTAAGATAATTAAAATTAATTGAAAAGCTTGTCATGTTTTGTGCCATTTTTAGAAAATTGTCGTATAGTCAGTTTTGTGACAATTTTTGTGTGAATTTATTTGTTGATTTTTTATTTTTTAAAACCATATTATTTTGTTGTTTTGTTTTTCTTTTAGCGTGACTTATTAGATGCCTAGGAGTAGAGACAAACTTGGAAAATTTATCAAGAAAAACCCCCATACTAACACTGCAGACTCTCTTGCCAAGAAAAATCTTGGATCTTCTACTTCCATTGTACAAGGTCTTGCTAAAAAATTGGGAGTTGAATAGACCCAGATCAAATTGCTAATTGATTGAGACAACTTTATTGAATCTATATAAAACAAGAGATCTTCCTCAAGTTCATTTTAGAATTCAAGATCCTATTAAGAATCCAAGAATATATGACTACCTCAAGCAGCTTTATCTTCTTTATCCACTCCCAAAAATGAGTCCCAATTCAAACTAGTCATCTCTAATGGATGAATCTCATTGGATCAATGTCTTTGGACCCTATGTTAAATGCTAAAACATAGTCTTATCATGTTTGTTCACAGCTAATTAAGAGACAACTTCTTGCCCTAAAAATAAAACATAGACTTATCATGTTTGTTCACACCTAATTAAGAATAAAAACAATTAAGGTAAGGACAAGCCCTGAGATTCATAACAATTTGATTAAAACTAGAGGAGAAAACACAAAAAATCTCATACAATCGACTTAAATAGACATAATAAGGCAAACATCAACTAGAGTTGCATTTCACCAAGGTCAATATTTTTTATTTTTTTGATGTGTTAAATTTTTTTTTTTGTATCATTTTATAGTTGGAGAGAATTAAAGTGTTATAAATTTTTTTTGTAAGCTAGTTCAAAAAGATTTCTATTAATATAAAATTTTTACATTAATTACATTGAGATATCAGTTTTCCATCTTTTTGACACATACTCAAAGAGACTATCATGGAGTAGACAAATTGTACATCACGCCACTGGGGGATTTTCTTTGGAACGACTCTTTTTGCCTTTCTTTCTCACAACCTTGGTCTAGCCTGCAAGAGGTGGATCAACTAAGGTAATTTTCAGTTTATTGTTGAGAACTGAGGATGTTTCCTTATCGAAGTCAAAAGAAGCAGATTCATGAACACGCTTTAGTATACCCAAAGAGACATCTTTAGCATCCAATTCCCTGTTTACAGGGTGCATTGGGATCCCAGTTGAGTTCTCATAAGGTTGATGTGCAGTGATAGTTTGATCCTAATCTCCTGGAAGTATATCATCATTTGTGCCCTCATCCTCTTAATCGGAAGGAGAAGAAGGCTCGCTCTCCATAGGGGATCGGTCATAAGATTTCCAACTTTTTGACCTTCTATTGTGTCGCTTCTTGGTGGAGGTTGACCTAGGGAAAGAATTTTGTAGATGCCCAGTTTGAAGGAAAACATGGCACCGAAACGTTATATTCTCATAATCCAGAGATTGGGTCCAATGGTAATCTCCGATTTTTAAGTTTATTTTATATGGAAACCCTTTACTAATGTCATTTTTCATACAGATTCTTTGGTAGGTGTACAAACCATACTGTCCTCGAGAGGTATCTGTGGCAAGATAATGGCCCAAGACATTACCAATGCCCTCAAATATTGAGAAATGCCATAGATAGGCAAGAAAATTAGGAAGTCGAACCCAAATTAGTCGTTTGGTGATAATTTTTGTAGAGGGATCAAAATGTGAAAACCAAGGGGTAATTTTTGTAGAGGGATCAAAATGTGAAAACCAAGGGGTAATGAATAGACCAGTTGTACCCCAAAACCAAGGTCCCTCAGTTAGTGCCTTCTGATAATCCTCCGATTCGGTGAACAACACTATAAAGAAACCCTTAGAACAGAGGATAACCTTGCATTTCGAGGTCTAGGTCTCGTGAATCACCTATAAAAGTCCACTAAATGTGGCCATAAACCATTGAAGCAACAAATGAGGTCATTCTCCAATAGAGTTGAAATAATCCTCCAAAGTTGGGTATGAAATTTATACAAATGGAACATCCTCAACTTTTTCCACTTGGTATGGTCTAGGCGTTGGTTGGTCCTATTAAGAGTTGGAACCAGACTTGAGAGCATCCTTGAAAGAAAATGGCTTTGAAGTTGAAGATGACCCCTCGCCCTTAGCACCATCATTTAAGCATGCAACAAGAGATATGGAGGCATCCTTCACAATACCATATTTTCAGAGTTTCTAATCTAGCTATAGTTGCCTTTCTTTGTAAAGGACCCTGAACGAAACCTCGTGAATTCTTCTCAAGCGTTTTAATTTTATCTTTGAGTGTGAATACACCATCAATTGTGTTGACCTCGAAGCAGAGGGATTTACCCGACAAAGATTGGACAAAAATTGGGAAATTTTGGAGAGAATTGTCCTTGTTTACTTCCCTAGCTAATTGATGCATCATGTCAAACACATTACTTTATTTCTCAAATGTGCCATCAACAGTGACTCCATTGAGAAGGTCGTGAGGAAGAGCAAAGGCATGACATTTGAAATCTTGCAGACCAGTGAGGATTTCATTCCAAACAAGGGTTTCGAAAATATCGACAGAGGCTCCGTCGCGAAGGTCGTGAGGAAGAGCGATGACATGGCTTTTGAAATTTTGCACACTAGTGAGGGGGTTCGACAATATCGATATAGGCTCCGTCGAGGAGGCAGTGATGAAGAGCAAAGGCTCCTTCTGGGAGGTCGTGAGGAAGAGCGAAGGCATGGTGGTTGAAGTCTTGCAGACTAGTGGGGGTTTCATGCCAAACAAGATCTTCAGCAGCATGAAAAATACACAGTCCCGGTTTCGTTTTCCACACTCGCAGCGCAATAACCGGCCCACAAACCATTGAAATTTGCTTCCATAGCATGAAGTGTGGAAACCTATAGCGCAAAAGTATCATGCACATGCAGGTGAACGATGAGGGTTTGAAGCATTTGCTCACCATGAATCTTCTTCCAAGATTATCCACTGTGGGTGGAAAGAGTATCAGGCACATGCAGGTGAACAACGAGAGTTTGAAGCCTTTGCTCACCATGAATCTTGTTCCAAGATTATCCATTGTGGGTGGAAAGAATATAAACCAACAAGCATATTAACTTCAATTAAAGTGTTATAGATGAGTGGTGGCTAAATTGGAAAAACGAAAAACACATAAAAACAAAAATAAGAAAATAAGAACAAAAAGCTCTCAATTTGATTTTTTACCATTTTGTTAATAGGCATGTCTATTTCAAAATAGGTTTTTCAGAGTTTTAATTTGATTATTAGAAATTATTACGCGGATGGTAGAGATTTAACTTCCATGGAATGTGCCTGAATATTTATAGTAGTATTCACAGTTC
>APFE030200891.1:0-73423 GCA_000404065.3 Pinus taeda | reverse complement strand
AAAATTGAATTCATCAACCCTTGAAATGTTGAAGGTGCATTGGTAAGGCCAAAAGCCATGACCAAAAATTCATAATGAACCTCATGAGTTCTAAATGTTGTTTTTGGAATGTCTTTAGTCTTCATTCTGATTTGATGATATCCTGAACGGAGCTCCAGCTTGGTGAAGTAAATTCATCCATGCAATTCATCCAGTAATTCATCAATGACAGGAATGTGAAACTTATCTTTAATAGTGAGCTTGTTGAGCTCCCTATAATCTGGACACATGTGCCATGATCCATCCTTCTTGTGCACCAATACTACTGGAGCAGAGAAAGAACTTTGACTCAGTTGAATTATACCAGCCTCTAGCATTTCTACAACCATACGTTAAATTTCACTCTTTTGGGCATAGGGATATCTGTACGGCCTGATGTTTGGAGGAACACTTCCTGGAATCAGATGAATAGCATGATCATGATCACGAATAGGTGGGAGACCCGTATGAGTCTCAATTACCTTGGAATGATTGTCCGAGACTATTTGGAGATCTGGAGAAATAGATGATTCCAATATGGAAACATCTAGCGAACATAATTGTGCAATTACACCTCTTTGTTCCTTTTTTAGAAGCTTTGTCATACCGTTAGAGCTCATTATCTTTTCCAGTTTCCCTGCAATACCCCTTAATTCCACTTCCTTTCCTTCCACAAAAAATTTCATGAAAAGTTCTTGAAAATTAAAAGCTATATTGTACCCAAGGATTGTAGCCATTGGACTCCTAGTACAACATCAGCACCTCTCATTGGAATGGAAAGCATTGGGCTAGTCAATACATATTCTCCCATGGATAGCTTGATATTATGGCACTTTCCAGAGCAATTTATTGTTCCTCCATTTGCAACCATCACTTGACACTCTGGTGCTGGATATAAGGAGCAATTCAATTCTTTTGCTACCTTACAATGAATAAAATTGTGAGTACTTCCTGAATCAATCAACACTATTACCTTTTTCTTCTTGATTTGTCCTTCTATCTTGATAGTTTGAGGCAGTGGTAATTCCTGCAAATGAATTCAAGGTTGGCTCGGATTTATTCTTTCTCATTAGGCTTTTTCCTGAGTATATATCTTCTTACTCTTTGACCCTTCTTGTTCCTTTTTTTACTTCTTTTTCACAATCTATGTAGATAATTTTCTTCTCAGCACACTTGTGACTTTAGTGTTTTGCATATTCACAACTGTAACAAAGCCTTTGTTTCTATTTTTCTTCCAATATTTTTTGGTTGAACTATAGTGTGGAAGATAGGGGCAACAAAACTTCCGTCTTTATAGTTGTGAGTGGTATGCTTCCTGGTTGCCATAATTTTTGCTTTCCATTTTTCTTGCTAACCTGAATGCTTCTCTAATGAATCAGGTTCCCAAAGGTGAACATCATGTTGGATATTATCCTTTAAAGTCCCTATGAACACATCAATCCTATGCTCCTCTAGAATAATTTTTACCCTTATGTTCAATTTTTGGAACTCCTCAATGTGCTCCATTATTGAACCCTTTTGTTTGAGACTTATCAATTGGCTAAAAAAAGTGTTGCTTTTTGTATCCTCATAATGTGCTATCAATTCTTCCATAAAAATTGCCCAAGTGATAAATTGTTTATGAGAGTAAAGCCATTGATACCATACAGACTAATTTGGTTCCAAATATAAAGTTGCCATACATACCTTTTGTGTGTTTTGGACATTCTTGAGATCGAAAAATTGCTCCATCTGTAATATCCATGTTGCGGGATCCTTGCCATCAAACTTCCTCATATTGATTTTTGGAATATGGTGGGTTTTTGATCCAACATTAACCTCTATGGAATCATGATTAACATTTCTTTTGTTCTCATCATGAGTTTCCTTTACTACCCTTTCACCCTTAGTGACCCTTTCTTGTAGAAACTTATTCATATTTATCTTCAATTCTTCCATGTCTGTCTTCAAATCTATCTTCAAATCATCCATCTTAGATTACACGTCATTCATCTTAGGTTCTACACCTTTCTTTAAACAATCCATCTTAGATTTTGTTCCTTTTTGTGCAAGTGACACTTGTTGCACTTGGTCTCATAATTTTGATATATCATGTTGCATTTCTTCCTCTTCTTCATGAGTCATGCTAGAGATTTCAAGTCGCCTACTAGGTTTTTCCATTTTCTTTATTCGGGGCATCAATTACTGATAATAATTCTTCACTATGCCCTTTGAATTCCTTCCAAATAATTTTTCAAACCAAGCTTAAGCAAACATTTAAAAATATACACACCTTTTTTCACTTTGTAGGAACTCGATATTGCCTCTGATGTATCTCTGTAATTTCGGATCATCCAATGCCACTAGTCTAACCCCAATTGGATTCTCCAATGAAGAGTTATGCCAAATCTCCTACAGTGACCTGATTATAGAATAATTCAGTAGAGCGAACTTGTATGATGTGCCATGAGTCACTGTTTTGACCTTTAGCTCTGAAAAATATATAGAAGGAACTATAGTCCATCCTATTTCTGCACCTTCTTACGAAATTTCAATCCAATTCTCAGAGAAAAGTTATGACGATTTTCCCTAGGTCACCTATTTGGAATGTAATTCAGGAGTTTGAAAAAAGATCAACTTCCTCATATCATATCTTCGCAAATATAGTGTAAAAAGCTCTGAAATTCGGACTCGAGATTTAGCACAATGTCATCTCAAATAGGTTTTTTTTTCAACTTTTGAAACATCATAGAAAAAATTATAGAGAAAATGCCACGATGACCTATTTGGAATAGCGAAACCCGCGAATCCAAAGCTCTGATACCAAATGTTATGAAACCAGCTCAAGAAAAGATAGAAAAGATGGATCAACACCTTAGAATTCAGCCTCTTTGAGGGTGCAACCTCCCTTACATTACATAAATCAACAATTCTTGGATGATTCAAATGAAAAGACCTCCTATCTATATATAGGAGTCTAAGGGGTCATAACATAATCAGAGCCTACATAACAATAATAATGTAAGGGAAAAATAATAACAGTAGTGGGCTTCTATGGGTCACAATAGTAACAATATGGGCACTACATGGGTACATCAATATAATAAGTGGGTTGCACTAATAAAAATAAGGGGTTACACTAGTAGTATAGGGGCCTAACATGAAAATTCGGTGGCCATTAGTTATTTCTCAAATTTTCAATAATTTTCATGAGGTGCCCGATGATCACGACCGACCACCTACTCGTACTATAATTCCTGAAGCCATCAACCATAACCAACCTTGGGCCCATTTTTATGGATCTGCCCAAGATTAGGGATGTGTGGGGGGGGGGGAATTATGTCAACTATTAGTCAACCACCTTTTTTGTATCTGTATGGGTTTGGGTGTTGGTACAAACAATTTCACAGAACTCATCTCACTCAGAAATCTATTACATTTTGCCTTGGCACATGGTTGTAGATAATTACAGATATTAGGGGACTCCAAAATCATCATAAATTGGTTCAATTACACATCTACATGTCATGTACACACTCTCAAAAATGTTTTGGATGATACCTTGCAACTAAAATCATAATTTGAACATATTTCTTGTCTACACATTTACAGGGAGCACAACCAGGCTGCAGATCAACTATTCAAGGAGGCCTCAAACCAGCCCAAAGGTCTATGGTTAATTCAAGAACAAAGGGACGCATATTTTTTCTAGTATTACCACAGGCCCTATATTGATTAGGTACAACAGAGGGATGATAAGCCCTAATTTTATAGTATTTTTTGCAGTACATATCAACTATCTATGCTCCATATAATTTTGTATTATTGTATAAACATTTACTGAACTGTGATTGTATACCATTTGTGGGTAACTTATGTACAAACCTACATTTTTGAAGGCTATGGCCACAACATACATCATATGTCATAGGCATATACAACATGTAATTTTCCAAATTAATAGACAATTATGATTTTTACCCCGGGGAAAAAAATTGTGGTGGGATGGCTAAGACATAGAGTTTACTCCCTATTAAACACCATGCAGAAAGCACAATTTGATACTATTTTCATAATCATCTATGTTAGTGTCTTATTCTTTATCTCCTCTTGATATACTCTCCTTGGCCATAAGAATTTAATTGTAAGCTAGAACACTGAAGCTTTCAATGTAATATAGGTGAAAATCAGAATGATTTTAGTGGTCCTTGCCCGAGATTCTCATTATCCTATTGTATTAAATGTTGATTTCGAAGAGGATTAATTATGGCCTCTAGCCATCTTAGAACCATATTATAACATGAAAATTTTCATTTCTAAAATTTACAGTGCGTTATTAACCATTCCTCGTATTAAATACCAATCAAGATGTTTTTAACCATTCTCCATATTAAATCATGACATGACAGCGCAACAAAATTGTAACAAGAAAATGTTGCTTCTGTCATTATAAACATATTTAATCATGAGTAGTTTTGGTAAATAGTAAGCATTTAATCATGAATAGTTTTGGTAAATATTAAGTATTTAATCATGAATAGTTTTGGTAAATATTAGGTATCATAGAGGATGTTAATCATTTGAGTTATTATCTTTTAATTATGTATATTGAATATCATATTATTTTTGGGAACTTTTGATCTTCCTAGATATTTTATTCCTTTGGTGTATCTTTACACGTTTAGGGGAAATTTCTAGTTTAAAGTCGTTGTGGCTGCTACAACCACCCTCCAATTTTTTTCCTATTCTATGATTGTGGAGCCTTCCTTTATATTTACACGAGCTTAGATTTGACTGTCGTCAAGTATTCATGATTTGATTAATACTTATCTTCTTATGTTGTTCCTGTATTTTCTTGTTTTCGTACTTATCTTATCTTTTGTGTCACAAGCTAACAATATGACTTGACCTTGCATCAATCCTGGGCTTGCCTCTAGAAGCTACGCAATCATGGAAGGCAATCTAGTCTTGATGATATATATTTCACAATTAGAATGGAAGCTCAACCTTTTGCTTGTGAATTGTGCATTCATGGATTGCAGCCCAACCCCAAGCTTAGAAAATGTGCAATCCATTCCTTGAACTCAAAAATATGAAATGCACTAAGCCCTGAAGTTGCCTAGTTCTCCTGAATTACGCAATCTTCCTCAATAGTGTGCGTGAAAATTTTCCCAAAAAAGAAAAAAGAAAAAAGAAAAAAAGTTAAAAAGAAATCCCTAGAAAAATATGGATTTATCATTATTTTCCCGAAGGTGGCACAATTCCTACTTTTAGAAATTTCTACCAAGTGTCAAATTTTCTCTAGAGATCATTTTTCAATTCAATCATGGAGCACTAACATTCTTAAGGAGATTAAGTAGCCTTTTGTCGAGTTTGCGTCAATTTTACAGGTGAGGTTTGTTTTTGTCATATTTTGCCACATTTTCTATTGCTTTTTGTCATTTTTCTTCTATGAGTGTTTTTTTCTTGTTTCTCTTCATGGTGGCTAGCTTTTTAATTTATATTAGCTTGTAGAAGTGTCTATTTATTTTTCAATCACATTTCATAAGTGTCACATCAATTTTATTTTATTTTTCACACCAACGATCATCATTTCGGTGACTCTCCTTGCATATTTATTTTTCTTGTCCTTTGTTGAGTTTCTACACTTGATTCACATTGATCTATCTGTACTTAATGATATCTTCACTTCAACTTTCATTATCACTTAGATCTACCTGTTCCCTACACCCTCACTTGGCAATTCTACACTTACCTTAGTCATGCACTACCTTTCCTTGCTAGCCATTGCGCAAGTCCAAGGATCAAGCTATGAGATTGGCCTTTAAGACTACACAATTCATAGTATAGTTTAGCCTAACTACGCATTGCGTTATACTAGGGCTCAATTCTATCACCTCGGCCATTGAGACTACAAAATGCACATTCTCTCCCTGTTACTTCCCAGGCCGAATTGTGCATTGCATAGCCTCAAGCCTCACATTGCATAACTGTCTGTTGAGACTATGCAATACACATTTCCCTTAGCTAGTCTCCCTCCCTTGGTCATAAAAATTGCACAATATCTCTCATCATTTCATTGGTTTGTTGCCTTATCTTTCTTTGAAAGCGGATTTGCAAAAGATAATTAGTTCTTGCCATGAGTTCCTTTTCCCTCCCACAGGTATCACAATTGTTTAGCCACTTCTCTCCAACAGTCATTGTTACCATGGAACCCAAGAGAGATGCTTCAAAATATACAATAGAAAGAAGTACTGGGGAAGTAGTTGAGAGCATGCTAGTAAAATTGCTAGTATATTTAGACACTTATTTACGTGTGGAAAAGGAATCAGATCTTACATGGAAGAAAGTGAAAGAATCTTTTTTAGCAAGGAGCTCCCAAGAAGATATAGAGAATTGGTAGGTATACGTTAATGTGTGCAAAAATTGGGACTACATAGGGTTGCATGCAAATATCCACCCTTCCCATGTGCATATGTTATACGATGGATTGTTCCACATATTCATGTGAAGACCATGACTTTGTGTAGTGCTAGCAGATGAAAGATTGATACTTTTCTGGCGTTAAAGTATTATCATATGTATTATTTTCCCAAGCCAAAAACACTCATGGATTCATACTTCTATGACACCAACAACTATGTGGGAATGAAGGATGTTTTTAAAATCTTGGTGAAAGAGGCATCAAAGTTTTGATAGACACCCACCCATACTTGTAAGACAAAGTCTCTTAGGAGCGTGTATCATTTGTTGATCATCTTAGCTTGTAGAATCTACGGTGAACAAACCACAAAGACCTTTCCTGAAGGGTGATCAATCTTATTGAACTAGGTTGTGAACAAGGGAAAGGCATTCGACTAGTCAAACATGTTGGCTTAACAACTAAGTATCTATGTAGGTAATGCCCTAAGTCCTCCCAAGGGTGGGCAAGCAAAATTTTCTATGTATGCATATTTACTGGATGAAATTTACGCACATAATGCATTCCTCGGAAAAAATGGACTTGGACATCTCGAGATCTGGCTGTGCACATCCAATACAAACTCCTCTCAGATTGTATCCATTGAGGCACAATGGAGAAGCTAACCAACCACTTCCTAATTACTCTTTAAAATATGATCTTTGAGGAAGAACCACCTTGCATGTCACGTGGGGTAATGGAAGCAATATCGAGATTAGTTTTCCTCATTGGATTGAACCCTCCTTAGATTTTTTGACGGTCAGAAGTCACCTTATCGTTTTTCAAGGTATGCCATTGACAAGCTTGTCATTCAAGAAGTGTTATATATTATCTCTACAGGGTTGTCTGCATCTTTGTATAGGAAGAAGAAAGAGCCTTGACCGACTCTTCTAATCCAAATTGGATTATATGAGATAAAGAACCTAAAAGTCACAGATACCGAAGGAAAGAAGATAGATAATTTTGCATTCGGTACTTGATAATTTAATCTAAAAAATACCCATGGTATTTGCAAATATAGTTGTGAAAGACTTCACTTCTAGTGGATCAATGGGACATTTCACTGGTAGGAGAAGGATCCATGGAAAAAATTTTACAATGCCTCCAAGTCTCGTGAGCTAGCAAATTTTATAGAAACTTCATAGATGAATCTGTAGACAGAAGCTACTCTGGAAGCATTGTTAGAAGAAGGTAGCAACCCCGAATAGGATAAGGGAAAGAGAAATGTTTCTTATAGTCCAAGGAGAGACTGGCATCACAAGATGAGAGAGGATCCATCTATTATGAAAACAACTTTAGCAGCAGAGGAAAATAGGAAAAAAAGGATAGAGAGACAAAAACAGAGGAAGAGGGAAGAGCGGAGGAGATTGGAGGAAGAAAAGTAGAAGCAAGAACAAGAAGAGAAGTAGAAGTAGGAAGAAGAAGAAAGGAGGAGCACAAAAGTAAAAGAAAGAAATCAGAAACAAGTTGAAGAGGAAGAACAAAATTGACAACCAACAGAGGAGGAGGGCAGACAAATGCAGGACACAGATCTTTCTCAGGAGGTTGAATAGTTCATAGAGATCACAGATATGGAGGCGGAATGAGAGTTGCAGAATCAAGATGTTGACCTAATGAAAATACATAATACGTCATCATTCAGTCTCCAATAGCAGAGTTATATTGAGGCGAGGAAGGTGAAGTTGTTCCTCTTGATGATGATCCGGTTATGGACACATACAGTCTATCATACGCTGAGCTCTAGAAGAAGATTGTACAACTGCATAAGAATAGATTTTTGCATGACCTCAAATCTCCTTCTTTTATGAGAGAAAGGGTGATTTTGGATGACACCAGGAAAAATCCCAATGCCATTTCCGCAACAAACTTAGCCTTCATAGGCGCAACAAAGTCAAATACTAAGTTTTGGACAACCTAGCATAAGGAATTGGTAAAGAATTTGAAAGCTGCGAGGCACGAAGTTGAACAACTCCACACAGTAACTTAGAATGCAACTTTCATACAGGTCCATCTAGAGGAAATGAAGGAAGCAATACTTAGTGAAGTGGCACTTGGAGAGACCATTCGGAACATCTATCAGGAGTTATTTACCATGCATAAGGCAGTCATCCACGTACATGTCTTGCAATAGTAGAGTAAATATTTTGTCAAAAACTTCATAAACATGAAAGCCACAATTTGTGTAATTCATCAATGGTTAATGCAATACAAAGTGGTGTCACTTGACTTGGGTAAGACAAGGAAGCAACAGGCAGAGGTGGAGAAAGCACAAGTGGGAATATTGATCCATAACAAAAAACAACTTTCTTCATTGATTGGTAACACTCAGGCCTCGCATGCATGGTTATAAAAAAATATGGATTTATTTGTGAAGTCCCACAGGATCCCATCAATTGGCTCACTCACTGAAGCTAAACTTAGGAGCCAGGTCAGCAAGCAGATAGAAGAATACTTGGAGCAGCTTAGATAGATTGCCACCAAGGAATAATTTGGATTTGAATAGAAAAAACATGCAAAACTACATTGGAGGCCCTGCCCAAGTGAGAAAAATGTTTATCATGCTTCTGAAAGGAAGTTGAAAATGGCTCCAAATCATTGTACCTAGATGTCATGGAGGCTAGAGTCCACTTCTAGCCATACATTGTCACACAATTTGGGATGTCATCACACAATACCAAGCTTGGCACCAATATATGACCCAGTGTAATTCCCTCCTCCCACATCTATCCAAGTAACTTTCCAACCAGGGTAAACATGTGACGAGAAGTTACTATGACATGATTCAACCTTTTAAGTCATGTTCAAGAAGTGGAACTAATGGAAACACACCATAAATACCTTCCACAACAACAAAAAGGCTCTCAGGAACCATCCCAACCACTAAGATAACTAGCCCCTGAGTCCCACTAAGTTTTTAGACCAATTAACCCATGGAACCTCCCATGATATGGCATTCCAGTGTCCATAGGGCTCTGGTTGCTCCCACAACATGGTATGCCAGCTTCTAGGAACTATTTTGCTTAGTGTTGTGCCAACATCGCCGAGATTTGAGCCATTTTTTTAGGCCGAGAACCGAGGTCACTTCCAAGAATTCAATAATACCTTCATAACATGAACATAACAATCGAATCATGATAAAAATGTAATCACTTGAACAAGCCCATGAATAGACTCCTACTAGCCGTGATAAGCATTTCATCATAAATATCTCAAATATGTAATTTATAGGTGTAAAAAATGTATCTAAGAAAAGGGGTCTCATACCTATTTGAGAATCATTAAGAAACATTGTTCCCTTATATAATTAGCTGCATTATCATCTATTAAGTCATAGATACATTGTTCATTCATTTAGAAATCAAAACATGAAGAGAACCATCCTTCATCACTGTCATAATACATGATCATAACTGACATAATAACAACATAAATACCAAGGGTACATTAGCCATAGAATCCACATATAAACCAACATAATACTCATCAAATAAAAACAAGAAATAACCTCATATTAATGATGCAAAAGACAACCCAGTATGGGACTACCGCATTCCACCCAACCATAGACATGGCTGAGTCAAATCTCTCTTCAACCAGTCACCCCCGTGCCATATTCCAAGCATAAACATGGGATCTCATAAAACACATCAATTCAAACCCATCCAGGGCCTACAAATGCCAAACCACCTCAATCCATCAAACATTGATTCCACCTCACATTTGGACATCACAACCATCACTAGATTGGTCTCTATCCAATCCTTCTAGGTCTCCATAGTGTATGTTGCAACCAAGCGTTTTAGGACTAGTAACTCAACTAACATCTTATAGAGGGCTCCAGAGCATTTCTGAAATGAAGACTCCATGATTAGTAACTTAACCAACCAAGGTCTCCAAAGCATTTTTCCAACCAAGGCTCTCAGACTAGTAATTCAACCCAAGCTGTTATAGGGCTGCAGAGCATTTGTCCAACAAAATCTCTAAGAACTAGTAACTCAACAAAAGCTAAAGGAAACATGAGAACCAACCTAAAAAATAAATAAATGAACCCATAACACAATGGTTATCTAGGAAATTGAAAGGCTAGGAAAATGCTAAAACTAGGGAGGAAAACATACATGCAACTCAGTACCTGCAAGAAAAACATGTTGTAGTTGTTGATCCTAATGTCCTCATGCACTTTCCTGCTCTTCCTTTTCCTTCTTTCCCAAAAACTCCAAGTATTCCACACTCTCCAAGAGTGCTCCAAGAAAAATCTACGTGTCCAAGAGTATGAGAGAGAAAGAATAGAGAGAACTCCACGAAAACCTATCAAAAGCCCCCCAACTGATCCACAAAATCCTTTTTCAATGATCCCTCTATTTTCTTCATTTTCCTCCTCACAAGAAACCTGCCACCTTTCACCTCCATTTTTCCCTAATTTCCATTATTTCCATAAATAAATGTGCCAAAATGCCATTTTGGCATTCGGAAGCCTTAGCAATTGCCTTTCACAATATCCTTAGTCATAAATTACCAGTGATCCTAATCACTATGATTTTTCCCGACATTCAGCTTGGAATAAGTGTCCAATGGCCGTGGTCTTATACATTTTTACATGGATTTTTAACCAGAGCTATTACAAATCTCCGCCCCCCTTATGGGAACACTGTCCTCGGTGTTCAATGACACATATAACTGATAGTACTATTGAAAACAAAACATACTACACATGGAGCTTTATAACACAACTCATTGTAGTATTTACAATGACCACTACTGAAACATGGCAATCAGATCGTCTGCTGGAGTTTTATAACACAACTCATTACAGTATTTACAATAATAACCACATATAAACACATACACATTTTATTCACCCAAAAAATAATCATATTACCTATGGAGCTTTATAAATCTAGCTCAAAGTAATATTTACAATAATGTATGCGTATACCCATATGCATATTTTCTCAACCAAAAAGTAAAAGGATACACTGCTCATATCAATCAACAAGGGACTCTAGTCGCTTGCAACTCCACCCTCAAAAGTAGTACCAAGGTTCACCTCCTTCCCAGGAAGTCCAAAATCCACTGCAAGTTAAATCTGCATCCAATGTCTGACGTTACAATCTCGTGCCACTTGTCCTCTCAGTGAACAGTTATCAACTCATTGTTCTAGGGAACACTCCCAATTTACATTTGATTTCATCTGGTAATGCTAATGGCCAAAATAGATATATCTTCAACCTTCTCTTCTTTGTTACATAGTCCCTCGAGCAATTCGGTCACCCCCTTCCATACAGTCACACACCTTCTAAGTTCCATTGGCACCCCCATGCTAGGAATTCCATCCCTTGTCAAGGCTTCCTTGCATTAGAAGATACAAAAATCAATGCATATCCCTACCCTGAAACCATCATATCAATCATACCATGCTCATCGCAATTAGTGGAAACTATTTGGTACTAGTGTCCCACAATGTCCCTGCTCCTAAATATTTTTCCAACATACTACTACCTATTCTAGTTTCCTTTGTTGTTGTTGCTAATTATTTTTGTCAGCTTTAACCACCCAATTGAGCATGTCATGTGTTCCTGTACCCAACACATAATTTCCATTAGATTCAAAATAAATTCAAATCATACCTCATTGGTGGCCCATCAATAAGGTACACTTATAATTATGTTCACTTCATGTCACAACAAGTCAACCTAGCATCTTTGACCAAATCATCATGTATAGACATATCACACTAGATTAGTTCAAAACACAACCATGATAGATCAAAATCATAAATCACATGTAACCATCATAAACCAAAATCACAGATCACAGTAATCATCATACACTAGAATCATAAATCACATGCATGATAAAACTGAAATGAATTACTGATCCTTATCCTTTAATCAATCCTTAGCTTCTACCTTTGTCCTTCTTCTGTACACACATCAGATCATTTTCCACACCCAACAAACAGCTAGTGCCTTCTCCTCAACTGTGTTCACATACACATAGTGTGCATCACACACATACAACCACACACGACATACAAGACCATGAAATACATGCACCTACACCTAACATACCATACATATAACTACACCTATACCTAATGTATGATGCCACACAATACATTTACCTATACCTAGAGTACAACATGACACAATACATATATACCCATTATAGAACACCAAACAATACATACTCCTACATCCAGTGTACACCACAAAACAGTGCATACACCTACACCCGATGTACAACACAATACATATACATGTACTACGTAGAGTACAACACAATGAGTGCATATCTCAAGATACTATAACTACACAATTCACATACATAGTATTGCATGCCCACAACACAACATGTATGACATGCATGTAATACCACATGTACACCAATACCATATGTACAACATGTACACAGTATTACATGCATGACATGTACATGACACCACCTTCACACAAAACCACCTGTAAGACATGTACACAACACCACATGCACACAACACCATATGTACATACTACTGCATATACGACATGTACATAATATCATATGTGCATAGCAATTCATATCCAACATGCACAGAACACCATATGCACACAACGCCGCATATCCACCATGTGCATAGTACAATATGTACACAACACCACATATCTAATATGTACACAACATCATCTATACCTAGCATTGCATATGTAATATTCACACAAAACAATATGTACCATCCTATATAAAATAGTGCATAAACAACATGTCCACACACTATATATACACAACACCATATGTGCACAACATCACAGATGCACCATCTACAACACATACAACATATGCACAATAGTAGTACCACACATCCAAAAACACATTGTCTATATCAAACAACCTTACTTCCAATTTATTATCGATGCTTTCCCCAACATGTCATAGACCACACTTATTTCATTTCACTGATGTATCTCTTAGAGTTACCTGTCATAACATAAACATGATAATAATACAAGAATACAATATTAGTTTATATCCACATGATACTGACCTCATATATTTGTCATGACTACTCTCCCTAGTTGGTTTCTCATAAGACCATGAACCTCTCTATTCCATTAACCTACATAAGAAATCATTCTTCCATAAGAATAATCCCTCATGACCCTTTCGGACAGTGACATAGATACATAGATACATACATATATATAAACATTAGCGTAAACAATCATGATCCTTTCAGACATGATATGCATACATACACATATATACATATAAACATAAACATAAAATAATAATGATCTAGTAAGACAATGACATACATACATACATACCTATGTACATATAAACATTAGCATAAAAGAATCATGATCCATGATGACCCTGTTAGACATGACATACAAACATACATACATACATGTATACATATATAGGCATCAACATAATCTTGAACAGAACATAATTACTACATAACATAAGGTCAAGGCTAAGAGAACTCTCTTTATGCATTCAACACATGTGCAACATCGAGAATAATAGTTCCCAACATACCTAAGGCATATGACACCTCAAATCCATTCACCTAACCTTTCTTGACTACCTTTCCAATGATTGTCCTTCTATTGTCCATTTACACCAATGGACCCAACCAATCCAATTGGTTTTCATACTCTTTCCTTCAACTTCCCTTACTCATGCGCCAAACTTCATTTATGTCTTACATTACCTGCTAGCTTTTAGTTATCTGTCTTTGAGCTCCATTAAAATTAATCTTTCCCAACCAATTTCCAAGGCCCTCAAGACACAAAAGGCGAGAAAGAATGCAAACAAGAAGAAAACCATGAAACCAATAAAAATAAGACACCACAACCAAAGTGGCAACACATTGCACTAGACATAAACAAAACTGAGAATCAAGATCAACAAATCAAAAACTACCAAAATCACAAGACTAACAATAGACACCATGACTCAATCCCATGGTTCGCACTGCTTCCAATGGAAAGCTCAACCTAAGACTTCTCTAAGATTTCATGGCATACTCTTTTCCATGCAATCCCCTACATCATATTTCCATAAACACATAACTATCAGTGCATAAATAAATATAACAATGCACTGGTTACCTTACCTTTTTGTGCCAAGCATGTTGTCTTGTAACTAAACACATCCACGCCATCTCTCAAGGGACTCCAATTCCTTTGATAGATCTAGCTATAACTAGAACCAACTGTTATACCTGTCAAATTGATATTTATGAATATAACACATATCCTCATAATGTAAGACAAATTCAAGGTTAAGAAGACACCTTGTATGCAAAACACTCATTCATTTGGAATTGTAGTTTCCAAACATAGCCAGATCAATTTTCACCCAATTCCTTTCTTTTACCTTTTTCCTTACTGCAATTGAGTCTTACTATGCATTGTCACACCACCCAACTGTTAGTTATATAAACACATCAAGTATTACCTTGATTGATTTGGAATTGTGGTTTCCAAACATAGCCAAAGGAATTTTCACCCAATTTTCTTTCTTTTACCTTCTTCCTTGCTGCAATTGAGTCTTACTATGAACTGTAACATCACGCAACTGTTAGTTATATAAACACATCAAATATTACATTGTCAAGCTAATACCAAAAATGTTTCCCTACAACTTCTCACACATGTCAGTCTCACGTTCAAAAGATCAAGACATAATGTATATTAATTTGAAATCAACCTTTACCAAGTCTAACAACCATGTCATACTCAACAATCAACTCACATCCATCAATCATAATACATAATTCTACATCACTTACACTCAAGTACATATCAGTTGTCTCAACACATACGTTTTAGTACAACCCTCTTAAAAAAAGGTCAATATTTCATACAATATTACATACACATAGTCATACTATGAAATTCATCAAACATTCAACCAACTTGCAAACATACCATGTTAAATAAATCAAATGGATGACGTAATAGACACCGAATGCTCAAATACCAAATAGCGACATAATCAAACATTCAAGGACCAAGTAGATGACATAAGAAAAATCATGCCTTAATATATCTCATGGGCGGCTATCTTGTTCGCACAATAAAGCTATATTAGCACGATATAACTTCACAACGTATCAACTCAAACAAAACTAATATCATGATATTCATAATAGTAAATAACTAACATGGTCGCATCATAAGCTCATAAAAATTTGTCGTTCATGTACAACAATCACTTGTGTACGATCAATCTAGATTAGTACAACATAATGTCATAGATAAGTTGATTCATACCTGAATGCCATAACCATAACCATCTGCATAGGCCAATCTAATTTAGCATGATACATATAACATCAAGATATTAATGCTATAACCCTAATCATCAAGTTAAATAACATATAACAACAAGTTATATATTATGGCCATCAACATCATATAACCTAATCATCAAGCTAACTATCATATAACAACAACAAGTTAACCTATAACATACTTATCAAAAACATATAACCTATAACATAGTCATCGACTACATATAACATAATCATCAAGTTATCTAACATAAAACAAAAATAACAATGCATACAACCACAGGTTACTATCATTCATGACTATCTGACACATGTGCATATGACTACACTAATCAAATAGCATCTATCATGTTTGTAACCATAAAATCAATGGAATGAAAGGCATACACATAACTATAATGCTATAAAAATCCTCAACCTACATACTTTCATGTCCAACGTACAAATGTGTATGAAGGCATGCTCTTGCCTCGAGGTCCAATGTTACAACTTCACTTTGATGCTCTACATCCCCTGCTTTACCTCATTTAACACATTAGCATCATAACATACGAATAGCATCGTGATGACATAATTTCTTACAATGACCTCACAATTCATGTCTAACCTACCATACATGCATAACCATAACCATGACAATGCATGCATAATAACATATGGACACTGACATGCATAACAAATGCATATACAACTGACATGCATTCATGACTAAAGAATCCCAACAACAACACCATCAAACTTCACATGGCGACATCACTACAACCATGATGAGCACCATGCAAATGCAACAAGAACATGGACTACAAGCATAAGGAACATATACAACTGACATGAATGCATGACCAACACACTTCCCATCCAATTCGAGGGGTGAACCATGCTCTGATACCACTCTGTAACACCCTCGTCTCAACTCTACCCAAGTAACTATCCAAGGGTAAACATGTGATGATAAATTACTATGATATGATTCTACCTCCTAAGTCATGTTAAGGAAGTGGAACCGACAGAAATACACCATACATACCTTCCACAACAACAATAAGACTATGAGGAACCATCCCAACCTCTCCAGTAACAAGCCCCTGATTCCCATTGATATTTTATACCATTTAACCCCTAGACACTCCCATGATATGGGCATGCCAATGTCCAAAGGGCTCTGGACACTCCCACAACATGGTATGCCAACATCCACAGACTATTTTTCTTATTGATGTGCTAGCATCCCTGAGATTTGAGCCACTTTTTCAGGCCCAGATCCCAGGTCACTGCCCAAAATTCAGTGATACTTCAGAACATAAATATAATAATGGAATGGTGATACAAATGCAATTACTTGAAAAATCCCATGACTGGCCCCTACTAGCCATGACATTCATTTCGTCAAACATATCACAAATATGTAATCTACAGGTTGAAACAATAGATCTAAGCATATGGGTCTCACATTTATTTGAGAATCTCTAAGAAGCATTGCTCCATTATATTAGTAGTTCCATTATCGGCTATTAGTTCATAAATACATTGCATTCATTTACAAATCAAAACATGAGGAAAGCCACCCATCATCACTTTCATAATACATGCTCACAACTAGCATAATAACAATAGAAATATCAAGGATACATTTTCCATAGAAGCCACATATAAACCAGTATAATATTCATGAAATAACAAGGAGAAATAACCTCATATTAATGATGCAAAACACAACCCGATATGGGACTACCATATTCCACCCTACCATAGACATGGCTGAGACAAATCAGTCTTCAACCAGTCACTTGTGTGCCATATTCCATGCATGAACATGGGATCTCATAAAACACATCAATCCAAAACCATCAAGGGCTTCCAGAGGCCAAACCACCTCAAACCATCAAAAAATGATTCCACCTTATGGTCAGACATCACAGCCATCACTAGATTGGTCTCTACCTAAGCCTTCTAGGGCTCGAGAGCATTTGTTCCGGCTTCTAGGAATGGTAACTCAACCCACATCTTATAGTGGGCTCTAGAGTGTTTTTCCAACCAAGGCTCTCGGACTAGTAACTCAACCCATCAAGGGCTTTAGAGTGCTTGTCCAACTAAGGCTCGAGTCCTAGTGAATCAACCCAATCCATTACAGGGATCCAGGATGTTTGTCCAATCAAGGCCCCAAGAACTAGTAACTCAAACTAAGCTAAAGGAAACATGAGAACCAACCGGGAAAACAAAGAAATTAACCCACAACAGGATGACTATCTAGGAAATGGCAAGTCTAGGCAAATCCACTGTCAATATAGGCAATCCTCCATGCCAATGACATATCATGACAAATAAACCACATGCATGTGTCATGCATGAAAAAACTAGTGAGGAAAACATACATGCAGCTTGGTACTTTCAAGCAAGGCCGACTGTAACTATTGATCTCGATTTCCTCTTGTGCTTTCCTACTCTTCCTTTGCATTCTTACTCCAAAACTCGAAGTATGCCACACTCTCCAAGAGTGCTCCAAGAAAAATCGAAGTGTCCAAGAGTATGAGAGATAAAGAAAGAGAATAGAGTGAGCTCCACCAAAACCCATCCAAATCACCCCAACTGATCCTTAGAAGCCTTTTTATCATTGAGGCCTCTATCTTCTTCAGTTTCCATTGTTTTCCTTCATCTTCCTCCTCACATGCAACTTGTGAGCTTTCACCTCCCTTTTCTCCTAATTTCCATTTCTTTCATAAATAAATGTTCGAAAATGTCATTTTTCCTTTCCAAAGCCTTATAAATTACCTTTGCCAATTTCCTTAGCCATTAATCAATCACCAGTGATCCCCATCACTAAGATTTTTCCATATATTCAACTTGGAATACGTGTCCCATGACCGTGGTCTTATATATTTTTACATGGATTTTTAACGAGGGATGTTATAGACAGACATCAAGTGGAATTTGTCGAGCTTAAGTTTTCCTTAACTTAAACATGATAATTTTTTGTCTTGTTAGGATGCCTAGTTCGCTCTAGCCTATTTTGTCTTGTATGGGTACGCGTGTAAATTGTAATATTATTTTGTAATTAATAAGTTTATTTCTAAGTGTCAATATTGGATGTGAAGAGTCATGATGTAATGTAATGAATTATTTTGTAAAGAAGTTAAAGAGTCATGTGGGAAGTCCAAAAATCACAAAGGGGAGTTGAAGAGTCACCCCCTCTTGTTATATACAGAACCTCATAACTTATGTAAATGGATTTTTGGGAGCCAAGATTTTAGCTAGGCTTAATCTTAGATTCAGGATACTAGGATTTTATGAGAGGCTTAGCTTCTCCATAGTGTAGAGGAAGAATATTTATTTGGAGGAGCAGGTGACGTTGACTTCACATTCAACTCTTAGAGCTAGTGCTCCATTAATGGTGTATGTGTGACTGGAGCTTGCACTTAATAAATCTCATAGGCAACATATTTTCATGCATATGTTGTAAATGTAGTATGACTATTCTTGTTATGTTTGCAATGTATTTTATTTAACTTACGCTTATGTGTATGAACTATTTTGTTTGCATTGGTATGAATTTTTTTGAATGTGTGTTGTTGTATTAATTCAACACTATTAACTTGTGAACTATTACACATATTATCTTGTGATGTCATTATGCTTGTGTGTTCCTTTCAATTTTCATACTATAATATGCTTTTAAGGGGCTCACTTATTTTCACTTCCACATGATAGAACCTTCATGCATCACACTTGACTCTCTATAGGATCACACACTTGTTCTCACCAAAGTCATTGTACATCACCCTATGCATTATTTTAGAAAAGGCTTATCATTAAAACCCACTGCATCAACAACCAGGTCATATTCTGGATGGGAATCCTATACCAAATAGTGTGAGTTCCAATTGGGACTTCATATCAGGGAGATCAACTGAATGTCGGTTGGTCCATAACTGTCAAAATTTTGGATAAGTTGAGTCCATGAATTTTGTTTGAACTTTTTGCACTCATTAATGGCTTCTCCCCAAATCACAAACCTCACATTTTTTTCTAGAACTGTAAATATGAAAGTGTTAGTGAGAATCATTGATGAATTGTCAAATCTTAAATTCAATGGCGAGGGTGAAATAAACTTTTGATCACATCACTCATTTTCTTCAATTTTGCATGAAACACAACATTCACTGTTCAGATGCTGCATGTAGGTTGTTCATTCTCATGTTCGAAGGGCACATAAGGGAATGTTGTTAAACATTTCCTACTACTTCAATACACTCTTTCACACATCTTTCCATAGAACTTTAATGCACCTTTGATAGATATGACTATAAATTTATGTTCAAGAAAATTATGCCATTGCGAAAAGAACCTGATGAATCTCTTGATGATTTTCACGATCATTTCATTCACTTTAGTTCTGAATTTTCTAAAGATGATGTTAATAGGCTTTAATGAAAGAGAAGTTCTAATTTCTTGTTCACATTTCGATGAATCCACATGAGTATGAATCTTTCAAAATCCTCCCAACATACCTTGGTATTAGAGCTTCTAATTATATGATAGGCAAGGTTGTTGTACCAAGTAATTCTCCATATCCTTCTAATCAGAAAACTCCATTTCTGCAGGCTGACGTGGGCGAACCTGAGAATTCATCCACTGATTTACCAACATATTCTTCGAACCCACTTACTAAAATTTCCAGCACAAGTTTGGATTGTCAATCTGATGTTTTTGATGAAGTGTTATGCCCTTTTCCTCCATCCTTTGGTTCCTTTGGTCCTCTAGATTGTGAGTTGTTGTTTTCACCCATTTCAAGTGTTTCTCTTCATGTTCATGAGGATCAAGTTCTAGATGGAATTGGTGTTCAACAACAAACTTGTGATATCATTTACAATGACTATATGTGGAAGTCCACATCTGAACAAGAATCTGCGATAAAGGTTGATTTTTTTCCTTCTGCACTTCTCCCTCATTATCCTGACATTTTCCATGTTTCTGTCATTCCTAATGAATCTTGTGATGAATCACCTTCTGATGATATTATTACTTTAAATCATTCTTATAACTCATGGAATGTCATTTTTTCATTTGAATGCAGAGAAGAAAAGTATTTTCTTATTGATCTCCCAAATCTATCATCTCATCTTTCTAAAGAAATAGGGGGTGATATTTCTTGTTTTCAATATTCCCTTCTTTACGATTTGTCAGATCATGAGGATGCCTCTATTTCCAATATTAATTTTTTTTATTGAGGTTGTCATGATGTTTTCACCAATTTATTTGGCCACGAATTTGATTTTTCCACTATTAATTTATCTAAGCCACCATTCTTTGAAGATCTATCTTTTGATGATTTTGAGCTTCTACAAGTTATCGAGGCACCTCAGCCCAAGCTAACAGTTAGGTCAAGTTCTCATAGTATTGAGGCCAGTTCCAATTCCAATCAGAGTAGTGATGTATCTTTCAAGGATCCTCATCACACCTCTATGCAAATTGAAAATCAATCTCTCTCACAATTTTCACATCCTCCATCTGCATTGCATGATCCTATCACTCAGTCATTGGAGGAGTCATACCTAGAAAGCACTATTGGAAAATGAAAATTTTCTTCTTTCTTCATGTTCAACTAGTTTCATAGTTTGAAAGTTTGTTCTTGCATCTCTTTAAGTTGCAATGTGCTTGAACATCGTAGTGCATCCACAGAATGCTTTGCATGGACTTTTCTTTCATAACTTCATGTGTATATTTCAAACTTCAATTGCCTTGATATGTATTTCCTTCTATTTTTTATTTACTGTTATGCTTGAACATATTTCTTGATATGCATTTCTTCACTTACATAGGCTAGGCGATGTGTCAATGGTTACACTAAAAATTTCATTTTACATAGGTCTCGCCTATTCTTGGTTATTTTAGGACTAAAGTAGTTTTCTTTTTTATTGTCTTGTTTTTATTTGATTTATTTTGTGTCTTTCTCCTATTTTTGTTTTTTTTTTTCTTTTCAGTTGTAGAATACATTTTGCATCAGACCATTTTTGGTTTCCCAAGCAAGCATGGTGAAGTTCATGAGGAAGTTGTGCTACTATGAACACTTGGTTATCTGTTTATTCCCAATCTTGGTGTGAATCTTGCAGTATTTTAGTAGATGATAATTTGATGGAAAATACATTATTTTCGAAGGAAAAAATATTGGAATGATGATGCTTGAACTTGTAGCTAGTACCACCTACTCTAATTGGCCTTTTATTTTTGGTTAATTTATGTCAGCTAAGTCGAGTAGAGTAAGGAGGGGAGGAAAATATTAACAAGTGTGTCAGAGGTATCTACAAATATCCTTATTTGAAGGGGAAACCTCTTCTTGTCTTAAAAAATTAGGATCCATCTTCTGCCTCATGAAATAAATACATGCCTGTGCAGAGTTCTTTGAAAAAAATGAAAAAGAAAATAAAAATAAAGTCAAAAGAAGAGAAAGGAATCGTATGCAGAGAGGTGATATAAGAAAGTTTGCTGGGGTACTATCCAAGCTTGTCCTGATGATGAACCACACTAGTTGGTTCGAAACGCGTCGACAAAGGTCTTTTTCATGTGATTTACGCTGAAGCTCTTCTGATAACTATGATCAATCACAGAAGCCTCAATTCTACAAATGTGTTTTCCATTAAATGACTCCACGAGGGTACTACTCAGGCCTGCTAGCAGTGGAGCAACATCAAAGATGAAAATTAAGACTCTAACAATTCTTTTCACTTGTGTATATTGTGTCTAGTGAGAGGAGAAGAGAAAGAGGGATTTCTACAATGGAAATGTAGCTAGTACTTTTGGAGTTTTTTAGTCAAAATAATTGTAGGAGGGTGAGTGGAAGATAAATGGAAAATGAGATACAGAGCATCAGACAACAAGATGAATTCTAAATATCATTTTAGCAGAAAACATATATGTTTATCAAACTGAAATAGAGCACCATTTAAATTGAATTCTGAGTCAATATCTTTGTTTAACTAAACAATAAGATGCATTTCAAAGCATTAATGGATAAAATAAGGAACTTACAAAACCAAGAAGCACATCTCCAAAGAAACTAACACAGGAATCCTTGTAAAATTCGGCCTATGTCCTTTCATTCACTAGAAAATCAAGAAAATACAATGAACACAATGTTCTTCCTTTCTCAAACTTGACCAAACCTTTTATCTATGGTAATTACATCATAAATATATGAAAAAAAATCAGTTAATGCTCTAGGGACCGAATTCCTCAATAGGATTTTAGTTTCTACCTAATGCAACGAAAATAGAACTAATTTCTAAAAACTAGGGATTGTTTGACTAAATCTTTTCCAAACATATTTACATTAAATTATGAGTTAAAATTGAGTCTATGAGTCCTAGGATGCCTCATAATATCTACCATGATCATAAAAACAAAATAAAAGAATTTTTTGACTTGAATAACTCGGTCAAAATGATGATTGTCTGAAAGGACAACGTGATGCTGCAAAACCAGCTAATTCAGTAGAAATAAAAAATGCAAAAGGAAAGTGCAATGCTCCATGGTTGAAATGATTCTGGTTATTATATGAGATAAAAATTGACTTCAGCATGTCTGAAAAGGCCTGGGAATCCTGAAATTCCTCGTTAGAAATTTTCTTTCAACACACAAAGCTCCAAACTCCCTACATTTCATTGTCAACAAAAATGCAACACCAATGAGAGAGTGCAACACCATTTGTTCTTTATGGTTTGGAGAAAAAATGAGGTTTCTGAACAAGATGCACATGTTGGTGATTCTAGTGAAGCAATGTTGATCATGCTGCAAACCCCTTTCAAGTCCCTTTTACCAAAATGACAAAATTTCCACCTTAACATCAAAAACCCTAACCGTAATGCCTGGTTAGGATACAAAACTGCATTGTCTTACGTGTTCCAACATTCAAACTTTGGTTGATTCAACCAAAAATGTCCAACTTACCTCTATCTTTCTCTTGAAGCTCCTTCAAATACTTGTTGGAAACCCTCAACTCCCTCCTCCTAGTAAGATTCTTCCTGCATATGTTTTTTAGTTGCCTATGTAGTGGGAAGGACCTCTTCAATCATATATTTTGCATTGTCCATTGTTGGTTGATATATGTCCAAAAAGTCATTCATATTTTTCCTAGCGATCTCATCTTGTTGTTTGAGCTCAACAAATTCACTTTGAGCCTTATTGAATTGCATCCTCAACCTATTGAAAGTATGTTGGCCCTCATTCATGTTTGTCTTCTTTTCTGCTTGTACTATTTTCTCTTCCTTAATTTACAAATTTCATTGGTTAATGTCTAGTGACTCTAGCTATTGGAGCTTGTACCTCTTGAATGTCCTCTCCCATTATTTTCTCCTTATCTTTGGATTTAGTGACAAATGGTGTAGCGTTTGTCACTAGTTCTTCCTCATTAAGCCTAGTTGTCCTTTATAGAGCGACCTTCTTCAATTCTCTATTATCATGCAACAACTATGAAATAACCATATGGGCCTTATTTAGTTGCTCTTGTAATTGTGCAATTTCTTTGTCTTTTTCATCAGGAACATCATCTTCTTGTATAGTTTCCAAGGCCTAAAATTTCCATTCCAAGGGAAACTTTTTTGCAGTAGATATAGTGAGGGGCTTTTTGGATACATTTACTAGTTTAGGAGAAAAATGCAACTTCTTGCCTTCCTTCTTCTCTGATAGATAAACTACAATTGAGGTCCTTTTCACAGAACTTCCAGATGGTGATTGTATATCTTTATCCACTAATGATGGAGTCTCCTTATTTCTGAAGGAATTGCTTGGTAAGTTAGCTACCAATTTTAAAGAATATACAAATTACTACCATGATTTATTTCTCTTATTTATCTCCTCCAACACAACCATTTTAGTTAAGAAGAAGTGGAAAAGGCTAGTTTACACCTGGATTTGTTTTCCCTGCACTTTATCTGCCATCTTACTGAGACTCCTGAATAGATAGATGGGAAGATTCAAGGGGATATTCCCTATAAAAGGCATCAAACGTCTAAAATGGTACTAGTATATCTTCCTAAACCTAACCTCACAAGTAAAATATCTCTGAATTTCTTTCAAAATCTTGTTATGGTGTTCAAGTAAATAATCCTTAGGGATAATTAATCAAGGAAAAGTTTAAGAATGGAAGTTTATCTGTAAGTTTAGAAACCTTGGCAAATCTTACTAGTCCCTAATATGCAAATTCTAAAATGTCTAGAAATATTTTTGTAACAATATTTATATTTCTAATGATTTTATATTATTGTATATAAGAATTTTGGCAATTTTTAATGTAAAATACTTTTATAGTATAAAATGTGCGTGAATAATTTTTAGAAAAAATGGAAATTGATGAATCTTTTTTCGAAAAAAGCATGGAAAATTAGCCCTGGCACCTGCGAATATTAGCCCCTAAAATTTTCCATGCAATTAATCTATAGCCTTTATCTCTATACTTTGGCTTCAGAAAATCTTTTTAATAGGAAATATCAAGAGGCATGTCTTTGAATCATTTCTCTCCCTAAAGGGGATTCTTTGTTGCAGCTGATATTGCAACATATGAAACTAGAAATGTGAGCTCTCAAACCTTAACCTCCAACCTATTAAAATTAATAGAAAACTTCCTAGTGAGTTGTATATTGTACCCTTGAATTCTTTCACAGAATCTGATACATCCAACTTGCTCAAAGGAAATTATGATTTTATGTCTAAATTGATGAATGTAAGGTATTTCAATTCAAACTTGACAATGGAACGTTCCTTATGTCTCCATCCCTCTGGGACATAGTATTTTATAGAAGAGGGATACTCTAGGGCTTCTAAAATGAAATCTGAGTGTAGGTTTATTTTGTGCAGCAAGTAAGATGGTAATGATGAAAATGAGCTCCAAAGTAGGGTTGTTTAAAAATGAGAATGGAAAACCCTATGAAGCATATTAATTAAAAAAAATAACCACTCAAGAACCCCAAAAACAATTTTTTTTTGCTTACTCATAGTGACAGAATTATTAAAACACAGGCACAATGGTAGAAGCACAGTGCAAGGAAGAAACAAACTTCTTGATATTTGAAGAAAGAGACAACTAGGTAAGAGTATTTAATTTAACTAAATGACATGCTAAACTTTGATAGCAAGTTTGAAAACAATAATTTGGGTGTTTGTCAAGGTTAAAAACATTAAAATGCAGTACACAGGTAAGGTGCTATTAAAATACAGAAAATATAGTGAGTGTGAATTTTAGGAATTTCCAAGGTTCCTAGGTATTTTCTGAGCACATACATGAAATTTGAAAGTCATACAAAACCAAAGATTTGAACAAGAGAATAATTTTCACCTTGATAAACAATTTTACTACCATTTTCAAAGAAACACATCGCCTGTGCATAAGCACAACACCTGTCTGAAAGCGTAGCAATTTTCATGCCTCCTTCATACAGTGGCCTCCAAACACAATATAGAAAACTTCCGATGGAAAAATTGAAAGATCTGAGGTATCTCTAAATATTAATCATTCATTAGGACTCCTAAGGTGGTCAAACGAGAGTTTAATGGGTAATGATCACAATTTTTAATTGAAATGATGAATGCAGTACACTTTTTCATAAGTGCAGCCTTGTCCTTCTAATTGTTGTACCGATAATGATGTCATGACTAATCAATATTTGACACTCTAACTAAACCAAGATACCCTACATATATGTGCCCATGATGACAACGCATGTCACCACTACCTTGCTCATGATCTTTTGATGAAACTTGACATTAGACTTACTTAACTCAATGTCTTAGGATATAAGAGACTATTTTTGTGACTCTTCACACACTTTGACATAATTACATTAAATAATGAAAATTTATTTTTTTAATAAAACCAATAGTTTGATCTCTAGAAGATCAAATCCTAACCTTTAACACATTTTCCAAATAATTTGAAAGACAAAACTTGTTTTCTGACTACTATGACTATAGGAGACTAACACCCTATTCATGGCCACTATTTTGTTTCAAATTATTAATAGGTACTAATATGTCCCCGATGATAGGTGTAGCATCAACTTGAACTGTTGGTTTTTTCCTACAATCTACAAAGTCATCTCCAAAAAATCTACTAAAAACATTATTAAACCTTTTTTTATTTTCTTATTTAAGATAATATGGTGATTAAAAAAATCAATGTTAAATAAATCATTGCAATACTTTTTTTCCAAATTGAATGAGATATGGGTTATTACCATTTATATTGGTGTAGAAAAAAAATCACCAACAAAAAGAGGGATGCAACATATGACAACCAAACACCATACAATTTAATCTCAAAATCCAAATTAGAAGACCAAATTTTGATAGCTTCCATTCATGCTCATGAATTGTTACATATATAATATATACACACACAAACAAAGAGTCCATGTATTATTATTCATTGGCAATATTTTCTAAATTATGTTAGCTCTAAGACAATTTAAGCTCATTACTTTTTGCTTTTTATATTCGAAAATGTCTATTTCTAACTCTTTAAACTTTTACCTTTTAGTACTATGTATTATTCTTCATATGTTTCCTTTTCCCATATCTCTTTATCAGTGATCATCTTTCCATAAAAAAAGTGCCTAATTTTTATAGAGTTACTCTAGAACTTTACCCATCAAGTGATCCATGCCATCCTCTCAAGATGAAACCCTTCGCTTTTGGTCTTCAAATACATTTGATTCCAAACATGAGGAAAAGATTTATTCTTTACACAATTTGGAAGGGACTATTTTGGGTTCACTTATACAATATTATTTAAAAAATTAGTTCTAAGATATATCTTTGTAAGATTTATAATACTATACAATGAAATTGAAATATTATTGTGATTACAATAATAATCAGACAAATCTTCTTTTGAGATTAATATGGATAATATAGGAACCATTTTATAACTTAACAATGATGCTCATGTGCTAGGTCCCTATAACATTGTTGTAGCCCCCACATTGTTATTGTTGTGCCCCATAGAATCCCACTATTTTTATTCCTATTCCCTTACATCATTATTGTTATGTAGGCCCTAATTATATTTTGATCTGTTAGACTCCTATATATACCAAGGAGATCTTGACATTTGAAGAATCCAAGAATTTTTCATTTAGATGATGTAAAAGGAGGTTTCACCCTTGAAAATTCTTATTTTCAAGTCATTGAACTATCTCTTCTTCTATTTTTATGATCTAGTTACATAATATTTGGTATCAGAGCTTTGGATCCTAGGGTTTTGCTACTTCAAATATGTCATTTTGGAATTTTCAATATAATTTTTTTTGGGAAGGCTTCATAAGCTAAAAATTTTACCACATGGATTCAAAATCTTACTAAACTTATTTTAAAAAATTTAGATCTTGTTTCACTATTTTTTCCAAGATATGGTTGAAGCAATTTAGGGTTTCATTATGCTCTAGAATTTAGTATCAAACAAGTGACCTAGGGAAAATCATCATAACTTTCTCTTTGAGAATAATATTTGATTTCCATAAAAGGTGATTGAAATTGCATGTGATAACATTTATTAGGGATGAATTTCATGGCTGAAGGTCAAACCAATGAAACATGGAAGTTCATACAAATTCACTATATTGAACATGTCCATAATCAGGTCATCATGGGAGATTTGATATAACCTTCTCTTGAAGAGTCCAGTTTTGGTATAACTTATGAGGTAAGAAAGAAGACTCATAAAGATACCCCAGGATGAATTTTTAGACATTGGGAGGCCAAAATTATAGGGTTACAACAATTTTAAGATCAAGCCCCAAAAAACAAGAAAAAAGTGTGTGTCTGTTTTTTAAATTTGCTTAACTTTTGTTTGAAAAATTAGTTTGTAGTGATTCAAAGGGAATAATGAAGCATAGATATCATTATTTGGTTGTAATATACCTCGCAGAAAAATGGATACACCTAGCAAGCCAATAAAAATATTTATTATGATATATGAAGAGGAAGAAATACAACATGACATATCAAAATTATGGGACCAAGTTAAGGAATATTCCAGGGGTGAAATTTTGCAAATCGGCTATTTTGTGGACGTTTCATAAAAAAATATTTTCTATTTTGGTTAAAAATTCACCTATTTTTTACACACACACACACACACACACACACACATATGATTAAATGGATGATATTCACCAAATATTTATGAATTTAAATAGTGAATTACATGTTTTTTTATTGAATATTCTCCTACATTATATACATATGAATTTCCATACTAGAATAGTCATCCACAATATACATATAGGAAAAATATTAAATAATTAAAAAATAGCTTGGACCAAGTACAACAAATTTCACTCTCAAAAGTAGCATCAATAAATGAATTATATGGTTTTAAAGCAATAATAAAAGGGTACATGTGATTCTTTAAGGATGGTTTAAAAGAAAACATTGGAAGTGATGATGAATGTCAAGATGGAAGGGTTCAACAAAGGTTTGACAATGTTGCTGCAAGAAAGGCTTCCTAGTTCTGACAAGGTATTCCCTGAAAATAAGGATGAGGACAAAAGGAATATGGATTATATTTTTAGAGACTCCAAACGTGGGTTAAAGAATAAGCACATTCCAAATATTATGTGAGGAATTTTGATGGAAAGGATCCGTTAACATGGATACTACATATGGAGTAGTGTTTGATTCACATGGTGTGCAACACACACAAAAGGTACACATCACATATTTATATTTAGATCCTAATCAATTTGTATGCTATCAAAGGTTTTATTCATTTTTTAGCATTAGTCACTTGGATGATTTTTAAGAAGGAATTAATAACACATTATGAGGATAGAAAGAGAACTATCTTCTTTAGACAAATGATAAATCTCAAACAAAAGGGTTTAGTTTAGGAGAACATTGAGGAATTCCTTATATTGAAAATCAAGGTAAATGATATTCTATAGGAGCATATAATTTATTTCTTGATAGGGACTTTGAAGGATAACATCTGATATGAGGTTCAACTTTCAGAACCTAAGTCATTGGGGAAAGCATTTATGGTGGCAAGAAATGTTGAAACACAAATTGTGGCAACAAGGAAGTCTATCAGTGACAACTATAAAGATGGAAGTGTTTCTACTCCTAGCTTCCCACAACCTACAAGGTCGAGACCATAATAAATCAAGGAAAATATAGTAAAAGGTCTTTGATTAGTTGTGATAACAAATACACCAAAGGTCATAAGTTTACTCAAAAGTAATTATTTTACACAAATTGTGAAGAGGAGGAAGAAAAGGAACAAGAATCATCAAAATAAGAACATATACACCAATAATGAACCTCAAGGGATGAAAAAGAAGAAATGAAACTAACCATATCTTGTATTTCATTGGCAGTAATTAGCACTCCTCAAACTCTTGAGATAAAAGAACATTTCAAGAAGAAATAGGTAATAATATTAATTGACTCAGGTAATACTCATAATTTTATTCATTGTAAGATAGCCAAGGATTTTAATTGTTTTCTATACCCAAAACCAGAGTGTAAAGTGATGGTCGGAAATGGAGGAACTATAAATTGTTCACAATAGTGCCATAATATGAATCTAACCATGAAATAATATGTATTTAATATTCCAATTCTAGCCATTCCAATGTGTGGTGCAGATTATATTATGAGTCTAATGGTTACAACCTTTGGGGACGATAAGTTTTAATTTTCAAGAACTTTTCTTGAAATATTTATTTGAGGAAAGGAAATTTAATTAAGGGGTATAATAGGGAAACATAGGAATATAATTAAGTCTAAGAGCATGGAAAATATTTTGAAGAAGGAACAACACGACGTAATTTAAAAATTGTGTTGACTAGTGTTGGGCCGTTAATATGTCATTATTATTATCACTTTTGAATGCCTATTGCACCGATTTCTACTCTTCTTTATCATTCATTTATCATGGTTTATCATATAATTCCATCTTATAATGATTTATGCTCTTATGGATAAATAATATTTCTTCTCCTTTATTTTCAAATAAATTGATTATTATGCATGTTTTTACCATGATAGTTTATTAATAAATTTGTTCACCATTTTTGCCTCCAAGATATTTTCCAGATTGAATATTTGATCTCTAGCTCATCATTAAATGTGCTAACTTAGAAATTTGCTGGAGTAAGAAGTGACAATTTTGCATTGGACATTTTGAGAAAATGGAGAAGAATCTGGAAAACATGAAACATGGGTTTTGTCCAGAACAGACCAAATTAGTTTTGTAGTGAGTTATTTTCCAAAATTCAGTCTGTACTAAGAGAAATGGAAGGTTCTCTAAGGCGTTTTTCTCAGATTTGTTGTTGTGGCCATTTTCCAAAATATCTCAGCTGCAATGCCAAATTCGACCTATTCTTGTTGAAATATTGATGAAGAGATATTCCAAATAGGATCATGTTTATCAACTTGTTCTGATAAATCCAATTTTGTAATGAGAATCATATTGTAATCATATCTGTTGTAACTGCTCTTTGCTCTCTCTATATTTCAAGGAAAACAAAGATCACAGAAGAGGAGGAGAATTCATGATGGATGTTTAGAGAGAGAATTAAATGGGTCAGTAGATTAGAGATAGGATAGGATAGGATAGGAGGAAAGGGGATGGATATCTATTATTTCAAATTGTAATTCTGATTTATAGACTTGTGGTGCCCAGAGAACGCGATGATATTGTAATGTCACTCAAGTTCAATGATTAATATATAATTTGGAGGTTGCTATTCATTCGCCTTGTTTGAAGTATCCCAACAGCATTTGTTGGTGGCTTAGGGCTCCACCTCTGGTGGATTAAGTTGCTGCTCTGTATTATCTCTTCCTAATTTCTACAAGTGTGGTTTGTTTGATGATTACCTTCTGCAATTGAATCGCGTTGCCATTTTCTTCCATCATAACAAGATTATTATTCATTACAACTTAAATTGTTATGTTGTTCATTTTGGTTATAAAGCTTCGTTTTTCACTTCATATTTTGTTGTGCATTACAGGTTGCTGCTTATTTAGTATTGATGCTCATTTCTATTAATTTCGTAGTGCTGTTCATTTCCATTTAGTATTGCTATTCATTTAGATTTGTGGTTCATTTCCATTTAGCGTTGTTGTTCATCTTCAATAATTTAGTATTATTGTTCCTTTCCATTAATATTTCATTTCTGTAAATGAGCTTTGCTGTTCAATTCATTTTTGCTAAAGTTAAGCTTTGTTGTTCAGTTTTTCAATAGACTTAGTCATTGTTCTTTTCTACAAGGATTTTATTTCATCTTTTAATTGACATTGCAGTAAGTGTGTTTTAGTAAGCATTTACAATTGAATTTCCCTTTCCAGTTATTTGCTTTAGTGTGGATTGAAAGATCAACAACTATAAAGAACATTGAATATAGTTGTTTAAGTTCTTAGATTGGAGATCTTGCCTATGATTGATTTTCTTTTGCATCAGTTTACAGGGGAGAGAGTTATCATTACTGAGTCCTTGACTGATGATTGTTTGAGTGAATGATTTAGTTCAGAACATTTCAGTTTCTTGTTGTTCCAATTATATTTTGTTTCCAGCATTCATTTATCTTTGCATTTTAAATAACTATACTGCAAAACATTACTCTTGAGCAAGTGACTACCTCAGAGTGAGTACACTCTTGAGATAAAAAAATGTCCCTAGGTTGACAATTAATGTGAAGATAATTAGGAGTTAAAAGGACACCTTTTATCACTCAACATTTTGGTGTCGTTGCCGGGGAGAGTGTAGCCATTTCTAAGGAGTAGTGTGCATCTGATGGGTCTCTGTTAGGAAAGAGTTGGGTATTAAAAATGGAAGGTAAGAACCTACGTACGGAGCATGTAAAAGCTATACTCCCCCGCCTGCTTTCCAACAAAATTGTTAAAGAACTTAGGATAGAAATAAATGTTTGAATTTCTGTGTGAATGACTAAAAAAAATAGAAATTTAAAAAAACAGATCTCATGAATTCACTCAAATGGTGATGTAAGCACCACCCATTTCACTAACCAATTGACAGAAATATTTGAAGAAGTAACCTCAAATAAACACATGAAGAACATCTTCTATTATGGTAAGAAATGGCTCACATTTCTACTTTCGAATTTCCTATCAAATATCTAGGAGTGACGCAAATGCACATAATTCCCCCATCTTCTCTACCAAATTTTCATGGTTTGACAAATGAAGATCTAGAACCTTCTTATTTGAGTTCGAAATACTTTGTAGAGGATATGATTATTGTACTAATGATCAAAGGTTGAAAATGTTTCCTCTTACTCTAAAAGGAGCAGCTCTCCAATGTTTCATGAGCCTAGGTGGGAACTGCATCCAAACATGGGAGGACATGAAGAACATATTCTTGAAGAAGTATCAAGACTACTACAAATTCAATGAAGATATTTTCAATTGGATACAAGGGGAAGATGTAATATTGGAGGACTATGTAGAGCGATTTCATTACAACCTTCAAAAATCAAGGCATAAGCATTTGAAAAAAGAGACCTTAAAAACACTCATACTCAAAGGAATCAAAGATGAATTTTTAGAACTTTTAAATCTGATAGGAAAAGGTGATGTTCTGAAAGGAATTCGGATTTTCCACAGTGTTCATATTTTCCACAGTGACCATAAAATATGAACACTATGGAAAATCCGAATTCCTTTCATAAATCACACCACAGTAATCTGCAATCCAAAAAAGGTGATGTTTTTCAATTATCATATGATGATGTTTGTGAATTGTGCATAAGGTACTCAAGAGGAATCTCTAAGGATGGTAAGAATTCTAAAGATGTTTGTTCTTTCTTTTCCATATCTGCTACAAGAACAAGAGACGTAAGAGCTAAAATCAATGTTTTATTTGAAAATTTTAAAGTTGATTTTATTAGATCTCTAAGTTGAAAATTGTATGTTTTGCAGCTTCAGAAAAATCAAGAATTTGATGAAGTGTTTTGCCCTCATCACCAAAAGGAACATCCCATAGATAGTTGTTCTTCCTTATCTAGGATGGAAGTAGCATATCAAAGAGATGAGGAAGATACAACAAGGTCAAAACCATGGGAAGCATGACCTACAGGTATGGTTCAAAACACTTCTTCTCCATTCTCTTTCTTGCATAATCCATTATGGAATACTAATGTGTTAGGGCAGCCATGTCAATATCAATGTAACCACCACCAATCTTGTCTACAAATTTGGCATGGTTCATCTTATGATTACATGAATACTCTCCCACATCTTGTAGCACAAACACATTCTCCATATTCTTCACCAACTCTTCCAAAACATCTTGCTTGCCTATCAGAATCATCCACTCAACCCAGTCAACTACATCATCAAAATGCTCCATTCTATACACAATTTCCTGCTTAACTCATTCCACACCCTCACCATAATAAACCAGTACAACATGCTTATAGTTTCAAACCGCAAAATTTACCCACCCTTCCCACCCATTCTATCTCACATGCACCATTGGAGAAAAATTACAATGAGATTCAGAATGTTTCAAATTCAAAAATTGTAGAAGTTATGGAAGAAAATGAGGTTTCTTCTAGTCTTCAGCAACAAGCCGTTTTAAAAGCTCAAGAACTTCATGGTATGATATCTATGGAAAATCAATAAAGTAAAGGATATATTGAAGATTGGTTTCACTCCATCATTTGTTTGCATCATCAATCCATACTTCAACAATTTTTGACACCATCTTTTCAAGGGAAGTTGGCATCTCATACCTTAATATTTATTAACATACATTTTGCAAATTTGGGTATGTACATACATAAAGCCTTATTTCCAAAATGGCTCCATTGGAAATAATCTTATACGTAATTATATTCATTTTTCAAATCAGAATAGGTTAGTGTAGAAAATAAAATAAATAAGGGAATAGATAAATACATTTTGTTTTAATGTAAAAATAGTTCTTTTTGTTGCGACATGCTGTGGAAATCAATGTCGGCGATAAATGTTTTAATTAATTTGTGCATGTAAATGATTTATAATGGAAATAATAGTTCCACAAACACTCATATTCATTTTTATCACCAATTTGGAAAAAATGCTTGAATATTATATCTTTTGGCTTGTGGGCTTGATGAAATTTCTACGAACACAGCCGGGATAGTCATGTTTTAAGGGCCAAAAGGGAATATTTAAAAAAAAAAATCTATCCCAAGTATCCCTTGATCTCTAATTTCCAACCCAATTTGACTCATTCAATTTTGATTTGAAAAGAAAAATTTAGAACCAGAACACTGACAAGGTGTCTAGCAGGCATCTCAGGAATAGAGTTGGGACAATCCATTTTTTAAGGCCTAAATGATTGAATTTTTAAAACATATTTATATAATAGATTCCCCTATGAATATAGTTTACAAGGAAATTGGAATCACTTATTGTTGATATCGTATGAGGAATTTATGATCAAAATACTAACTGTCTATCGTAAATCAGCAATCTTAAAACTCTGTCTTTCCATCTATTCCTTAGAGTATTTGATCTCTCAATTCTTCTTGTCTTCAAAAAATACTTCCATTGGAGATAAATAAATGAATATAATTTAATTTCCAATTTTAATCATTCAAATCTGACATCAAACGAAGAATCTATGCTTAAAATATCCACTATTGTTCTAAGTGGGGTAATTGAAAATGACTTTGTTATGCAGGTTTTTCTAACTAAAATTGACATATCATATCATTGAATTTTTAAAACCTATTTTTATTGAAGATATGACTTTGAATTAGCTCTCATCTGGCTTTGGAATCACTCAATTTGGATGAAAAACAAAGAAGTTGTGATTAAATCACTGCAGGTTAGCATGATTGGCCACTCCTCTCCGGCAAGTGACAAATAAATTTTAATTTGTTATTTTCTCTGTGGATTTGATATACGGAGTAGCTACTTATTGTTTTTTTGCATAATTCTTAGATTAGGGGAGACTGATCACCTCTTTTTTTTCCATGATTTAATTTTTTATTACAGTAGACACTTCTTTTTTTGCAGGTCCTAGGAGAATAAAGAAGGTCAATTTATGGACGAGCGATTCTTGAAAGAAATTTTAATGAAACAAGGGAATTTTGTCCAACTCATTTCCCAAAAAATTCATAACAGAATAAATGAATAATTGAGTTCCATTTGAAGATTCATGTCATGTCACTACTACCAAAACATTTTTGAAAGAGATCATTTTTTTCCTTGCCTTAAGAAATAACATCATAGCTATTGTAGCTTAATTTATTTATTTACATACTATTTTCAAATAAAATGTTGTTTCTTTTCTGATTTCTCTTATATTTTTGTGTTTTAGGTGTTGCTTCCTTAATTGTAATCCATCCTTAGCATCAATGTAGTGAACAACTAATTCATTTTGTGTGCCTGCATTTGTTGTGTTGTTCCTCCTAAGGTATAGTTGTTGTTCCTCTTAAGGAACAGAAGTCGTTACTCTTAAGCAACAACAATCTTGATTACTCATATTTATTTTCTGTTCCTTTTAAACAAACAACTGTTGTTCCTCAATTGTCCCTCTTTAGGAACAACAGTTCTGCGCACTTTATATTTTTGCTAATCCTTTCAAATGAACAACACTTTCGTATGATTGTGCATTTTTATTGTTCCTTTCAAAGGAATAGCACTTTCACATTTTTTCTGAAAGGAACAACACTTTCACACTTTTGCTGTTCCTTTCAAAGGAACAACACTTCCGCACTTTTGTTGTTCCTTTCAAAGGAACAACACTTCCACATTTCTATTGTTCCTTTCAAAGGAACAACACTTCCGCATTTCTATTGTTCCTTCCAAAGGAACAACACTTTTTGGGAAAACTTTTCAAAAATGTAGCACTGCTTTCCACCTACTTTTGGAGGCCTTGCCATTAGCCAAATTGAGTGCACAATAGGTCATTGTAAATCTTATCGATTCTACTTTCCAGAACATCTTGAATTTTGAAATTTTCGAATTCATTTGCCTTGTCAAAAGTTCAATCTCCCAAGACTGGTCAAAATGAGCAGAATGAGGCTACCCAAATGCATAGTGTTGTTGCAATCAACTTTTTAAGGCCTTCCTCAACTCAAAATTAAGCCCAAGATAGGTCATTGGAAATCTATTTGTGTCTACTTATCAGTTCACTCATCAAGCAAGTCATTTGGGCATCTCATATAGGAGAAAAATTGATTTTACCAAGGTCACTCCAAAGGTGCACTAACCCCCTTGAGGCAAATAATGTTTTCGACATTTCTCCGAAACCATGAAACCTGTGTCAAAAATAAAAGAAGTTTTTTTCATTAGTCAAATATGAAAAAATCCTCTCTCACTTTTCTCAAATTCATCTTTTCTTGCCTAGAAGCACAATTTGAAGAAAATTGTCTCCTATGTGTGGTGAATGGCTTGTTCCTTGGAATGAATTCTCAACAAATGATGGAGACTTGATCTTTGATGATATGAAATGGCCTCATAACTTCTAATATTCATCATACCTCCTCTGCTCAGATATATCTAAACAACACTTCTACGTGTATTTTCCTTTGTTTTTCCCTACAACGACATTTTTTTGAGTGTTTTTGTTGTTCATTCAAAGGAGCAACACTTTGGGGGTATTTTCGAGAACAACCCTTCCTTTCTTCCTCTTGTGGGACTATTCCTAGTTCATCTCAACCACATTTTACTAATTCCCTTTCATGGCATGAGGTACACTACTTTTGTGAGGACAAGAATTATGGATTCTATTGAAGTGAGTTAATATCATTCATGTTATGATCTTTAACATGACAACTCCTTGATGATAGATTATTTTCAAAAGGGACACAATTATTGATATACTACTTTGGTACATTGTTTTATGTTGTACATGATACTGATTGATCATCTTAATACCATGCTTGTTCGACCCTTCCTGGTTATAATCTTCTCTGTCTGTAATAAACGAGATTATGGGTATATTTTTTTCTATTCACATGTTCAACTTCTTCCACCATCCCTCCTCTTAAGGAGTACTGAGCCTCCCTCTTTTTATCATAAAAATGTGTAATAACAACAAATTTTGTTCGCAGATGGAGGATATGCGGTCTCATTACGATCCAACCTACCATGTTCATAAGGTTGTAATGAAGTGACATTCCCATTATGGCTACCACACCAGGGTTATGATCCATTGGATAGCCAAATTATCCTTGGAACATGAGGTCTCATCACAAGCCAACCTGATCACTTTTTCTACATCCTAGTTAATGGAAGTGTGGTTATCTGGTTACCACACCAGCACACTAATCTCTTCTATAGAACAACACTGGAACTCTCCATTTATAAATTGAGGATCATGGCTCATATGGGCTAAAAAGGAACCTTGCCGAGGCTGTGGACACCTACTGGTAGCAGAGGCTCTGCTTATGGTCTTGAAGTTATATCTTATCATCAATTATTACTATAATACCCTTTTCTTATTCTCTCTTTTTATCAAAGGAGTTATTTCGTTAATTTTTCCCTGTTTCGAACCTTTACACATGAGAAATTATTTTCTAATCAATAGCATCATTTTCAGCTAGAATACCGTCAACAAAGAATCTTTTTTGCATATTGCTATCCTTTTTCTTTCTTGCACAAATGATCATCAATCCAAAGCGTCCTATCTCTTTTTCATAACTATTTTTACATACTCTTCTCTCATTATAACCATACCTCTTGTCGTTCTATCATTGATGTGTACTTTGCTTCATTCGCTGCCGTATTATTCACTCCCTTGCCTTGGCATCAACACAACACCTTTCATATGCTTTATGGTCATGGAATCCCTTTTCCAATTAGAGGGGGGAATGTATGCATTATGGAATAGCATGCGATATAATTGATTTGACAAAATATTAGTATTGCATGTATACAAAAGTTTTTCTGATTGAAATTTTTGCATGCATGTTATCTGTTGCTATCCAAAACTAACACTCTGGCTTCAAGAACATTGTATGAAAATAGTGATTTGTTTATAGGAGAACAATAAGTATGGGGGGGAAATTTATTCACAGTATGACCACACTATTGCAACTAATAGAAGAGGCTTCAACAACTCGTGAATGTGAACAATTGTTCAAACATGATGTGTTTGCCTGGATTCCACCTTTTGCATCACTTTCAGCACCAACTCTACCTACATCAGCTTCAACAAATGCCAATCCATATATGTCATTCCACATTTTTCTTTTTGGAGATAAAACTTGAGGTAAAATAGCATAATTTTCTAATTTATTACGAATTTAGGAGAATTTCATGAAAATCCATTTTGAGCATTATTTATCATCCTTCATTACCACTTCTCATTTTTCAGTGGCATGTCATCTTTTAGTTTCGGGGAGTGTTTCTTTCATTCATTTCTTTCTTATGACCATGTCATTAATATTCTTTATCATCCATTGCTATTCTTATTCATTCTCAACACCTCCCTTATTCCAGGTTGTTTTGCACCAAGCATAGAATTCAACAGATGGTAGCAACCACCTCAATTTGTTTTCTAGCATTGCATGAGGGCATGTTAATTCTTCAGTTTGGGGGAGGAATTGCTATGCATGATAGATGTTTTCTATTTTATTTCTCATTTAAGCCATACAATTTCATTTTTATATAGTGAAAAAATTGATTTCCACATATTTTTAAAACTATGAACTCAATTCTTGTGATCTCTGGGAAAGACAGATGTATCATTAAAATACACAAACCCAGATAATTTCAAGTTAAATTAGTTCATAAAATTTCGGAAATCATGCACTAACACGTACAACCATTTTTTTATATCTCATGATCCATGCATCAAAATGATCTGAGTTTTGGATCATAGAAACATTAATATAATAGAAATCTACCTGTAAAATTTCAAGAAAATCTGGTTTGTAGTTTTTGAGAAAATGGTTAATGAAGTTTGATGTTACTTATATCATATTTTGCTGAAACTTCATATACACATAACTTGAATTTCAATGTAAAAATTGTTACGCTTTCATTAAGATTGCTAAAATTGAATATTCATTAATTGAGGAAGAATTCATTTGTTCTATCCATTTCATGAGCGAGAATGAACAATTTTCTATTGCTTGGTTAACACAAAATCTTTCGGTTGCATGAGGACATGCAATATATTCAGTTTTGGGATATGTTGGGCCATTAACATGTCATTATTTTTATCACTTTTGAACGCCTATTCCACCCATTTCTACTCTTCTTTATCATGTCATTTATCATTGTTTATCATATAATTCCATCTTATAATGATTTATGTCCTTATGGATAAATATTATTTCTTCTCCTTTATTTTTAAATAAATTGAATATTATTCATGCTTTTACCAATGATGGTTTATTAATAAATTTTTTCACCATTTTAGCCTCCAATATATTTTCCATATTGAAGATTTGATCTCCAGCTCATCATTAAATGTGCCAACTCAGAAATTTGTTGGAATAAGGAGTGAAAATTTTCCATTGGATGTTTTGGGCAAATGGAGAATAATATAGAAAATCCAAAACATGGGTTTTGTCTAGAACGGACCAAATTAGTTTTGTAGTCAGCTGTTTTCCCAATTTTGGTCCGTACTAAGAGAAAAATAAGGTTCTATGAAGGCATTTTTCACAGATTCACTGTTGTGGTAATTTTCCAAAATATCTCAACTGCAATGCCAAATTCGACCTATTCCTGTTGAATGATTGATGAAAAGATATTCCAGATAGGATCTTGTTTATCAATTTGTTTTGAGCAATCCAATTTTGTAATGAGAATCATATGTAATCATATCTGTTGTAACTGCTCTCTGCTCTATCTATATTTAAATGAAAACAAAGATCAGAGAAGAGGAGGAGGATTCATGATGGATGATTAGAGAGAGTATTAAATGTGTTAGTAGATTAGAGATAGGATAGGATAGGATAGGAGGAAAGGGGATGGATCTCTATTTAATTCTGATTCACAAAATTGTGGTGCCAAGAGAATGCGACCATATTGTAATGTCACTCAAGTTCAATGATTACTATATAATTTGGAGGTTGTTGTTCATTCACCTTGTCTGAAGTAGCCGAGCAGAATTTGCTAGTGGCTAAGGGCCTAGCCTTTGGTGGATTAAGTTTTTTCTCTGTATTATATCTTTTTTATTTCTGCAAGTGTGGTTTGTTTAATGATTACCTTCTTTAATTGAATCGCGTTGCCATTTCCTTCCATCATAACAAGATTATTATTCATTACAACATAAATTATTATTTTGTTCATTTTGGTTATAAAGCTTCGTTGTCCACTTCAAATTCTATCATGCATTACAAGTTGATGCTTATTTAGTATTGTTGCTCATTTCTATTAATTCTGTAGTGTTGTTCATTTCCATTTAGTATTGCTATTCATGTAGCTTTGCGGTTCATTTCCATTTAGCATTGTTGTTCATCTTCAATAATTTAGTATTAATATTCATTTTCATTAATATTTCATTTCTGTAAGATGAACTTTTTTGTTCAATTCATTTCTGCTAAAGTTAAGCTTTTCTGTTCAGTTTTTGAATAGACTTAGTCGCTGTTCTTTTCTGCAAGGATTTGATTTCATCTTTTAATTGATATTGCAACAAGTGTGTTTTAGTAAGAATTTCCAATTGAATTGTCATTTCCAGTTATTTGCTTTAGTGTGGATTAAAAGATCAACAACTGTAAAGAATATTGACTATAGCTGTCTAAGTTCTCAAATTGGAGATCTTGCCTATGATTGATTTTCATTTGCATCAGTTTACAGGGGAGAGAGTTATAATTACTGAGTCCTCAACTGATGATCATTTGAGTGAATGATTTAGATCAGAACATTTTAGTTCCTTGTTGTTCCAATTACAGCATTCATTTCTCTTTACATTTTAAAGCACTATACTACAAAACACTACTCTTGAGTAAGTGACTACCTCAGACTGAGTACACTCTTGAAATAAAAAATTGTCCCTGGTTTGACAATTAATGTGAAGATAATTAGGAGTTAAAAAGACACCTTTTATCACTCAACAACTAGATGTTCAAACCTCTTAGTCTTCCATTTCCCCAGATCTCCAAAAAGTCCTTAACAATCAGTCCAAGGTGTTTGACACTCCAAAAGGTCTCCCACCTATTTGTGATCATGATCATGATATTCACTTGATTCCAAGAACTATTTCTCCAAACATTAGATCTTACAAATATCCTTATGGCTAAAAGAGTGAAATTGAATGCATGGTTGTGAAAATGATAGAGGTGCGTATAATTATACCTAGCTAAAGTTATTTCTCTTCTCTAGTATTATTGGTGAACAAGAACAGTGGATCATGGAATACGTGTACGAAATACAAAGAGCTTGAAACACTCACTATTAAAGATAATTTTCCCATTCTTGTAACTGATGAATTGTTGGATGAACTACATGGATAAATTTAATTCACAAATTTGGATCTTCATTCAGGATATCATCAAATTATAATGAAGATAGAAGTCATTCCAAAAACAACATTTAGAATTCATGAAGGTCATTTTGAATTTTTTTTCATGCCTTTTGGCCTTACCAATGCACCTTCCACTTTTCAAGGTTTGATGAATTCCAGTTTCAAACCATTACTTATAGAAATTTTGTTAGTATTTTTTAATTATATACTAATCTATAGAAAGTCTTGGAAATATTATGTTCAACATTGACAATGTGCTAAAACTATTGTAGGAGAAAAAATTATACAGAAAATCATCCAAATGTTGTTTTTTAGAATAGGAAGTGGAATATTAGGGTTATACTATATCCTATGAGGGTGTTAAGGAAGACCCCAACAAAAATAAATCCATTAAGAAATGGAAAATCCCCCACAACCTTTACGCATATTCAAGGATGTTTTGGGTTGACATGGTATTATTACAAATTTGTTAAGAATTATGGCAAGCCAACAACACCTTTAATGACATTATTGAAGATGGATTTTTGTCACCTCTAGAAGCAAATAATTCCTTTTAACATCTCAAAAAGGAATGTGTCAAGGTCTGATATTGACTAGAAAAGAATTCAGTAAAACCTTTATTGTGGAATGTGATGCCTTAGAAAATGGCATTGATGCCATTTTAATGCAATAACAAAGACCCATTACTTTTGAAATTCATCCACTCAAGGGAAAGTATTTACATAAACCAATTTATGAGAAGGAAATGTTGGAAATAATACATGTATTGAATAAATGTCACCCTTACCTAATGGGAAGACACTTCAAGGTAAAAACAAATCACAATAGTATTAAATAATTCTTGGAACAAAGATGATCTTCAAAAGAGAAGAAAAAATGGGTCACAAGGATGTTGGGTTATGAATTTGAAATCATCTACAAAAAAAGGGAAGAAAATTTTTATTTCATATGCACACTCAGGAGGGGATGAGGATGTGGAAGCATTGTTGTATTCCATTTCTAGTGTCCAACCTGGTTAAATAACTAAAGCAACAGATGAAGGGAGGAATGATGAAGAGGTACAGACACTCATTCAAAAGTTACCACATGTTAGGTCCCTATAATATTAGTGATCCCCCCATTACTACTGTCATTGTATCCCTTATTCTTATTATTGTGCCCCTATTGTCACCATATTGTTATTATTGTGCCCCATAGAATCCCTGTATTGTTATTTTTGTGCCTCTATATTATTATTGTTAGGTCAGCTTGGTTATATTGTGACCCTGTAGACTCCTATATATATAAAGGAGGTTATTTCATTTGAATCATCTAAGAATTGTTCATTTATGTAATGTAAAGGAGGTTTCATCCTCGAAGAGGCTTATTTCTAAGGCATTCATCTATCTTTCCTATCTTTTTGTGAGTTAGTTTCATAACATTTGGTATCAAAGCTTTGGATTCTAAGGTTTCGCTACTCCAAACAAGTCAATGTGCCATTTTCACTATAACCTTTTTCTCCAATATTTTAGAAGATAAAAAAAAAATCCATTTGGTAAGAAATAGTTCTAAACTTCAGGTCCAAATTTTAGAGCTTTTCTCACTAGAGTTGTGGAGATATGATCCGAGGAAGTCAGCATTTTTGTAGACTCCCGAATTACATTCCGAAAAAGTGACCTGGGAAAAGCATCATAATTTTTGTTTTGAGCATCAGATTGAAATATTGTAAGAACTTTTAGAAAGAGGACGACCTCTAGTTTTCTGAGTATTAGTTTTAGGTACTAAGGTCGAAATAGCAACACGTGGTACATCATACAAGTTTGCTCTATTGAAGTAGTCTATAATCAGGTCACCATGGGATATTTGGCATAACTCTTCCTTGGAGAATTTGATTTTGATCAAACTAGTGGCATTGGAAACTCGACGCAGAGGGCTACTGCAGGTCATGATTTCAAAATTAGGAGGTCCAAGATTACAGAGGTACATCAGATTCAATATCGAGCTCCTACAAGTGAAGAAGGTGTGTATTTTTTATTTTTACATAAGCTTGGTTTGAAAAATTAGTTTGAAGGAATTCAAAGGGAATAGTGATGCATTATTATTGGTAATTGATGCCCTGAAGAAAGAAAATGGAAACACCTAATAAGAAACTTGAAATTTCTAGCATGACTCATGAAGAAGAGGAAGAAATACAACATGATATATCAATATTACGAAACCAAGTGCAACAAATTTCAGTGGCGCAAAAGGTAACCAAAAATAATATGGATGGTTTAAAGAAAGATGTAGAAGCTAAGATGGATGGTTTAAACAAAGGCATAGAAGTTAAGATGAATGACATGGAAGCTAAGATGGATGGCATGGAAACTAAGATGGATGGCATGGGAGCTAAGATGGATGGCATGGATGCTAAGATGGATGCTAAGATGAATGGCATGGACGATAACATGGAAGAATTGAAGATAAATTTGAATAACTTGCTACAAGAAATCATCACTAATGGTGAAAGGGTAGTAAAGGAAACTCATGATGAGAAAAAAATAAATTTTAATCATGATTTCATAGACTCTAATGTTGGATTGAAGATCCACAATGTTCTGAAAATTGATATGAGGAAGTTTGATGGCAAGGATCCCGGAACATGGATACTATAGATGGAGCAATTTTTCGATCTCCATAATGTGCAAAACACACAAAAGGTACGTATTTCAACTTTATATTTGGAACCAAATCAGTTTTTATGGTATCGATGGCTTTTCTCTTGTAAAGAATTTGTCACCTAGGAAATTTTTATGAAAGAAATGATAGCACATTATGAGGATACAAAATGCAACACCTTTTTTAGTCAATTGATCAATCTCAAACAAAAGGGTTCAATAATGGAGCACATTGAGGACATCCAAAAAAATTGAACATAAGGGTAAAAGATATTCCAGAGGAGCATAGGATTGATGTGTTCATAGGGACTTTAAAGGATAATATCCAACATGAAGTTCGCCTTTGGGAACTTGATTCATTGGAGAAGGCATTTCAGTTAGCAACAAAAATGGAAAGCAAAATTATGGAAACCAGGAAGCCTACCACTCACAACTATAAACATGGAAGTGTTGATTCCCCTAGCCTTCCACAACCTACAAGGCTGACACCACAACAATTGGAAGAAAAAAGAGAAAAAATGCTTTGTTACAGTTGTGATAGCAAATACACTAAAGGTCATAAGTGTGCTGAGAAGAAATTATTCTACGTATATTGTGAAGAGGAGGAATAAAAGTAACAAGAAATGTCAAAAAGAAGAGGATATACTCGAGGAACAAACCCTAGATAAATAAGAAATGAATCCGACCATATCTTGTAATGCATTGGTTGGAATTACCACTCCTCAAACTATCAAGATAGAAGGACATAACAAGAAGAAAAATGTAATAGTGTTGATTGATTCGGGAAGTACCCATAATTTTATTCATCGTAAGATAGCAAAAGAATTGAATTGTTTCCTATAGCCAACAACAAAGTTTCAAGTGATGGTTGCAAGTGCAGGAACCATAAATTGCTCTAGAAAGTGCCATAATATCAAGTTATCCATGGGAGAATATGTATTGAATAGCCCACTGTTTTTCATTCCAATGGGTGGTGTTGGTGTTCTACTAGGAGTCCAATGGCAACAATCCTTGGTTACAATAGCTTTTAATTTTCAAGAACTTTTCATGAAATTTTCTCCGGAAGGAACGGAAGTTCAATTACGGGGTATTTGATGAGCCTCATAAATGGGTAATTATATGGGCTCATTTTACCTCCTAACCTAGTCAAATCAACAATTCTCTTAGCTTATTGTATACTTTTCTGATTATATTTATGCTTATAGGGTGAGTTGAGTTAGTAATCATGCCATGTGGTCTAACTTGTATTTAATGCAAATTATTGATGGATTTCGAGGTCAAAGTCAAGGATCTAGTGGTCAAACTGTAGCAATAACTCGAAGTAGATAGAGGAGAGGACTTATAGGGGGGAATCCCTCTCATTTATTTCTCCTCACTTCGAATTCTCGTTCATTCAACTTGGAGCAAAAGCACCTGAATCATGCACTAGAAGGCAACCGAACAAGTAGAATATGATTGATAGTTATCTCAAGTTTTGGGAGCCAAGCATCCATGATTTTAAGGAATATGTTGGTATCTTTAGATGTATAAGTAGAGAGCCCTATGGCTTCACTAGGGTCAAATTTTTTCTTTGTGTAGACTCTGCTCAAATTTCAAGCTTACTAATTTATGACATTTTTATGTAATCGTGTTATTTTTTTATAATGACCATGGAATCCTTTTTGAGCTAGCACTGAGTTACCTCATAGGGCTGAATCACTTAGATTAGGGCACAATCCAAGCAACCAAGCTTCTCTTTACTTGTATTTGTATGCTTTACATCAGTTTGTAGACTAGTTTGCTATTAGATGCATTTCTCTTGTGGTTAAGAATAGGTTGCTTTTGATGATTTAGTAGTGTGCTTCCATTTCTGCTTTCTATAGCAGGTTAATTAGTTATAAGAGAATATTCAAAAGGCTAGAAATAATGCCTTGGCCTCTCTTCCTCCCTTTGGGACCATGATTTGTGGCAAAGACTCTCTTGTTTCCCCAAAAACACAAATTTTCCTCATTCCTAGGACTTCTAATGTTTGTAGCTCTCTAATAGGTTGATAGTATAGTTTTGCTTTGCTTTAGATCTTATTTATCATGTTCATTTCCTGATTTTCAATAGTCCTTTTGCATGCTTCCCTTTCTCACAACATTTCCTAGCATTTCATTCTATACATCATAGTTTAGGTCATTTTAATGCAAAACTTTGCTTTTCCTAGGATGCATTCATTTCATTGGTTGCTTGATTTTCTTGGTTGATTATCAGTTTCTATGCAGTAGATCTCTTCCAGCAGTAGGTCATCTTACCAACAATCACACCCTCCATCTGATCCATGCATTATAGGTCTCCCAAACCTCATCTCAATTCTTCCCTAGTTTCCTTCATTTTTCATAGAACTTCTTCCTCTGTCCTTGAGCAAACCCAATCATATTTCTCTCTCCTAGTGATTCATGGTAGACCTTAGGCACCCTAACACCTCATTCCAACCTTCATCCACTTTTTCCACCCACTCTCACACCCTCAAAATGGCAAAAATTGCTCTCAGCCTCCTCCTGTAGGCTTCTTATAGTTTCCCTATTTTCCTCTTGTAGTTTTCTTGTGTCCTCCTGTAGTTTTTCCTGTAGGATTTATTTTGAAGGGAAAATGTGGGAAAATCCTCTAGAAGGCCCCCTAAAAGCTCCTAGGACCCATCCACACCATCCTACATCCTCCCAAGCTCCAAAACTGCCCTTTAACGCCACCTGTTCACTGCCACACTCACACACAATAAATTAGATGCATGTTAAATTCACATAAAAACACATAAATATCAAAAAATATGTATTTTTCTTATTTACTTCCAGACATAGCATGGTTATATGTTGTTTACTTCCTTGAGTAGGTAATGGCATTTCTTTCATGGTTTCCATAGTGTTTTTGGAAAAATTAGAATTAGCTTGTTAATTATGGTTTACTAGGTTTTGCTTTACATTCGAGTCTTTCTCCCTTCTGCAATTAGAATAACATCTGTAGAGTAATCTTTCTTTCCCTTCATCACACATAGATCTTCTTCTAAAATCTATATAAGTTGGCTTGAGCTCCTAGTGATCTCATGCCAGTTGACCAAGTGACAACTTGCAGTGAGAACTAGTACTTGTGCATATAGCATCGACACTTCCAAGTTTGTTACGAACTACTGGGTTGATAAAAGTAAAGTTGGTAGCCCAAGAGTTGTAGCATTCTTGCTGCAATACTGGCACTCATCACTTTTTGGCACTATTGCAGGGGAAGCATTAGAGTATTCTGTGATTATTACTTTCTTTTATTTCCTACTACAACATTCTACTAATAGTTTATTTCAGCAAAAGTAGACTAGTCATTTCTTTTCTTTCAGTTTTGCATTTCCTTACTTTTCTTTTGAATTCTACAAATTTCCATTCAACAAGTTCATTTTAGCTAGTTGAAATTTGTTTTCTTTAATCACAATTTCAGTTTCTGTAGGTACTTTCAATGTGGGGAAAAATAAATGAGAGTCCAACCAAAAATACTTCCTTTCATGCCTCGTAGAAGTAGAGATAACTTAGGAAAAAATTTTCCCAACACTCCCACTACTTCACACAACCAACCTTCTCTCTTCTTCGATGAATATAATAGAAAAGAACCCTTAGGTGAACATCCAAACCTATTCGAAGAACCTATATGGGAAGAAGAAGAATAAAACATTCCTCTGGAGCCAATGGCTGAAAACAAAAATGCTAGGGGAAATGGAGGGAGAATACAGGGTACCTTCCCCATTTAGGAGACCAATGGGGACACCAAAATGAAGAATATAAGTCCTTCAGCCCTACCTCACTTCCATTTTTTGATTACAGAAGATCCTGACACCTTCTTTTTCGAGTTTGCTGTCATCTGTCGAACTTATGACTATGCAGAAGACGAGCAAAAGTTGAAACTATTCCCTTCTACTCTCAAGGATGCATCACTATGCTGGTTCATGGGATTACCTAGAAATAGCATCACAAATTGGGCTCAGATGCAGCAGGCCATTAACAACAAGTATCAAGACTATTGTACGTCAAAATATACTAAAGAATAAATCTTTTGAATGAGCATAGGAAGTGATGAGTCCCTAGAAGACTATGAAGGGAGGTTCCAACTCAGTTACAAAAGGGTCAAGTGTACACTTGACCCTGATTCTGTGAAGCTGGTCTTGCATAGGGGAATTTGGTAAGACCTTTTAGACACCCTCCATCTACTGGACAGGGGAGACATCTACCAACTCTCCTATGAGGACATAAAGACTGTTTTTAGAAACCATTCTAGAGTAGCCAGAAAGAGAGGTAGGGGGAGTCAACTCATATCCAATACGTCTTCTTCCAATTCATCCATTAAAGATGAAATTGGAAACATGTTGGAAAACTTCAAGAGTGAGATGCTACAGACTCTTGCCATGCAAATGGATACCTTACATATCAAAAGAAAACAAGAGGAAGCAGAGAGGGCTTTGGCCATTTTTTGCCTAGATGCACTAGGAGGCATCCTAGGAATGAATTCCCATTGAAATCTATAGAGGTGTGTTCAGTCTGTGAAGAAGATCATTCTACAAACAATTTCCCTTCCTTGCAAGTACTTAAAGCTATATACCAAGGGGCTGAAGGAGTCACTGAATAGATCTATTACAAAAACTAAAGGAGGCCACATCAACCTAGACTACACCAGTAGGGGATGCAAGGGACATCTTAGGCATACTACAACACCAACCAAGTCACCTCCATACCTTCTTGGGGCTCCCCTGCTCATCCTTCCTAATCCACACCTCCTCCTTGGTCCTTCACATCTCAATATCATGCCCAACCAGCCACCCATTCATTTCAATCTATGCTCAACCGCAACCTCAGTGGAATGCATCTCATCAGGGGTGGAGGCCCCAATACAACTCTCTTCCCACTCTTCTTCCTCCATACCTGCCCAACCACAACCGTTACCTTTTGTTCCACCAAGGAAACCCCAAATGCCTGCCCAGCTAAATCTGAACCTGAACAACAAATAGGCTCAACAAGTGTATAGTGGGGAACCATCATGCCCAACTTATGTTATGGAGATTCAAGAAATTAACTTGCGATCCGAGAAATTTCTCCCATATATCTAGCCTCCACCTAGGGAGGTTGAGGAAGATAAAGAGGAAAGTGAACCTAAAGCAAATCCACCCTTTCCTGAGAGACTATCCATGACAATCCAGCCTACCCTAGAAGAGACTGAACTCTTGGGAGAATTGAAACATTTATGTGTGAAGATACCACTTCTCCAAGCCATAAAAGATGTGCCTATCTACAATCGGTTGATCAAAGAGAATTTCTTTAGGCATCCAAGAAGGTGCAAGAGAGATTCCCCAACCATCAATGTCATATGAAAAATGTTTGACCTGATGTTGGGGCAGATAATCTGTCCAAAATATTTGGACCCTAGAAGCCCAGTAGTTGATGTCCACATCAATGGCATAATGGTCCCACATACCTTGATTAATCTGAGAGCTTCCATTAATGTGATGAAAAAGGACAGAATGCTCATACTTAACCTCCAAGGATCCTTGAGGAAGACCACGACAGTGCTGTAACTAGCAGACCGCTCCACAGTGACCCCCGAGGGGATTGTGGAATATGTGATGATCTCCATTGATTCTTGGGAGTACCCTGTTAATTTCTTAGTTCTCTAACCAAAGGAAAAGCTCAGTGGGTATTCTCTCATTCTGGGAAGACCCTAGTTGGCTATAGTCGATGCCTACATCAGTTACCGAGCTAGGAACATGACCATAAAGAATGAGCACATGCCCAAGTAGTATATCCTCCTACCCAACCCTTGCTAGAACATGATCTACCTCTCTGGTTGGAGGAGGATGAGGATGAAGTTTATTTTGCACCACATTTTACATTAGAAATTTCCATGGGGGGAAAAATCGGAAGATGAGGATGATATGATTGAAAATTTGATTCAAAATCTACCTCCCAGTGTATCACCATTAGAAGACATCGTAAGAGAAACCCAAAACAACCCCTCAACTAATGTTTGTTTGGCTGACCCCACTTCTCTCTGTGTTAAAAACATAGAGTTCAGCTAAGAAAGAACATTGAAAATCAATCCATCCCTTTCTATTTCCCAGGAAAAGGAGCTATGTAGCATACTGAGAAAACATCTAGATGCCTTTGCTTTGAGTTATAAGGAGGTGAAGGGAGTGCACCCTTCAGTATGTACTAATCATATATACATCAAAGAACATTGCAAGCTAGTCAGACAACCTCAAAGGAGGATGAGCCCAACACTTAAAGATATTGCTAAGGAAGAACTACAAAAATTGCTTGATGTAGGATTCATCTATCCTGTCTCTGATAGTGAATGGGTCTCTCCTTTGGTGCTATTTCCAAAGAAAAATGGTAGGTGGAGAATCTATGTTGACTATCGGGAATTGAGCAAAGCAACTAATAAGGACCATTTCCCTTTACCTCTCATAGATCAAGTATTAGACGGTTTGGTAGGGAAAAAGTTTTTCTCCTTCCTAGATGGGTTTAGCGGGTACAATCAGATTCAAATCAGCCTAGAAGACTAAGATAAGACCACTTTCACTTGTCCCTGGGTACCTCTGCATTCTGGGTCCTTCCTTTTGGCTTGTGCAATTCTCTAGCCACTTTCCAAAGAGCGGTATTGGGTATATTTTATGAACTAGTTCATGATGCAGTAGAAATATACCTGGACGATTTTACTCCTTATGGCTTTGACTTTCAGGAAGCCTTATCTAACCTAGGAAAAGTTCTAAATAAGTGTATTGAGATGAAATTGTCCCTTAGTCCAGAAAAATGTGAATTTTTTATGACTGAAGGGATCGTGCTAGGTCATGCAATACCTTAACAAGGACTGCAGGTGGACCCAACAAAATTGCCATCATCCAAAGGGTCCCATCTCCTCAAAAGATGAGAGATGTCAGAAGCTTCCTAGGCTTAGCTAGATATTATAGGAGATTCATTAAAGACTTCAGCAGGTTAGCCTCTTCTTCATTTGGCCTCCTAGGCAAAGATGTTGAGTTCATATGGTTAGAAAACTCTCAAGAAGCCCTAGATACCTTGAAGAGCAAGCTAGTGACTACCCTAATTCTCAGAGGCCCAAATTGCACCCTACTCTTTCACGTTCACATAGATGCCTCAAACAAAGCAATAGGAGTAGCCTTAGGACAAATTGATGAAAATTTACCTTATTCCATATACTTTATAAGCAAAAACTTGTCAAAGGAAGAGTTAAACTATACAGTGACTAAGAAGGAACTCCTAGTTGTTCTGTATTCCTTAAACAAATTCAAACATTATATCACAGGCTATCAAACATTTGTGCACGCTGATCATGTTGCGATTAGATATTTAATCAAAAAACCAAATGTAAATTCTCGCATTATTAGATGATTGCTTTTACTACAGTGGTTTGATCTGACCATTATTGACAAGCCTGGTAAAGAGAATGTTGTTGTTGACTTTCTGTCTAGAGTAAATTTGCCTGCAAGTGAAGAAGGAATGGTGGATGACCAAATTCCATATGAACACCTATTTTCTATATCAGTACTCTCTCCATGGTTTGCTGATAAAGCAAACTACTTGATTTCAACACAGTTCGCACCACACCTGTCTTCAAAAGAGAAGAGCAGGATAGTAAGGAAAAGAACCCCTTTCACTTGGATTGGAGATAATATGTTCAAACTTGGCCCAGATCAGATCTTGAGAAGATGTGCTGGGGAGGAGGAAGTCTTTGATCCTCCTCACCTGTCATGATGGGCCTTGTGGAGGTCATTTTGTAGCAAAAAGAACAGCCTTCAAGATATTGCAAGTAGGCTACTATTGACCCACTCTTCATTAGGATGTGAGATACATGAGGTAGTGTGAGCGGTGTCAGAGGATGGGGAAGCCCACTCCAAAGGATGAAATTCCCATGCAATCTCAAGTGACCTTTAAGCCATTTGAGAAGTGGGGCATGGACTTTGTGGGGCCTATCAACCCTCCTTCAAAGCAGAAGCACTACATCATTGTGTGCACCGACTACTTGACAACGTGGGTGGAGACAAAAATAATCAAAGCAGCGACAGAGGAAAATGTAGCTGAGTTTTTGAGGGAAAACATATTCTACATGTTTGGGTATCCGAGAGAGTTGGTCACAGACCAAGGAAGTCAGTTCACTTCCAACCTAATTGAAGACCTACTCACACATCATAAGATCAGGCACAGGACTTCCACCACTTACCATCCACAATCCAATGGGCAAGTGGAGGTCACTAATAGAACATTGGAAGGGATCCTAACCAAGGTAGTGAGGAACAATAGAAAACATTGGGCAGACAGATTAGTTGAGGCCACTTGGGCCTATAACACAATGTGGAAGACCACCACCGGGTTCATACCCTATGAACTGTGATATGGGAAGAAGGCTTTATTGTCAAGAGAGTTTGAATTCAATATCCTAAGGATGGCAGCTCAGCTAGACCTAGACCTCAGCCATGCACAAAAGGAGATATTACTTCAACTCAATGGATTGGATGAATACAGATTGCAAGCCCTTCTCCATATAGAGGTAGTTGAGCTTCAGAGAAAGATATGGCATGACAGAAATATCAGGGAGAAGCAATTACAATAGAGGATTGGGCACTAGTCTATGATTCAGGATACAAGGATTTCAAAGGCAAGTTGACGACAAGATGGTTGGGACCCTACACTGTGGAGAAATGCAATGACAATGGTTCAGTTCTGATAAGAACCATTGATGATGAAGCCAACCCCATGCTTGTCAATGGACATCGGTTGGAAGTCTACAAGAAACCCCTCTCCAAGCGAGAGTTTATTGAAGATTTGAATAAAATAGTGTTGGTAGTGTAGCATGTCTTAGCTTCCACTTCACCCACTCACTAAAGAAAAAAGAGAGAAAATAAGGACTTAAGTGAAAACCTCCATGAGCACTTGAGTCCCATCATTGGGTTGAAAACCTCTTCTAAGGCAGTCTAGTGATGTCAAAGAAAAATGGAAAAGGATAAGATTCCTAGGTGATAACCTCCCTTGGAGGCACCCAGGGCAAGCAATTAAGGTGAAACCCTCTTTGAGGCGCCCTCGTTGTTTTCAAAAAAAAAAAAAAAAAAGAGAAAGAAAATGAACTTTTATTGCATTGCAGGTTTGCAGGAGGACTACAGGGAGTAGAAGAAGGTGCCAAGGGGACCCTGACATTCATACTAGCATCCATCTCATCTTCTCCACACCTTCCTCCATCATTTTTGGCATCTCTTTCACCCCAATGTACCTCTTCTTCCAAAATTGTGTTTTCTACATGAGGTTTTGTTTTTTCTACAGGAAGCTCCTGTAGGAATTACAGAGAGCCAAAAGTGTCTACAGGAGGCAGTTTGAGGGACAAGAAAATCTTCATGAGGAACCTATAATCCCTCTTAGTATCTACAATCCTCCTTGCCATAATTTATAATCCCGCATCACACTCCAAGAATCATTATTATCATTTTTCCTTTCCAAGAAAAAACACAGGAAAACAGTTTTTCAGTTTTGAAAAAAAACAAAAATAAAAGGAGGAAAAGGCACCATTAACTTTACCTAAAGCTTACCTACTATCCATCCATCATTCATCTCCACCTCTGTCATCATTCTCGAGCTCCAAGCATGGGGAAATAGCTGAAGCTTCAAGGGAAGAAGGAGCTAAAGGAGCTCCTGTAGGAATTCCTATAGCAGCTAATCCCATAGAAGTCCAGCACCAGCAGCAAAGGACAACACATCTGAAGGTTGAAAAGGCACATGTAGCTTAGCTCCAGAAAAATAGGAACCTACAAAAACACACAACAACACATCAGCAAGCAGATACAACATGCATGAAGGAAAATGAAAGCATGCAGCAGAGAAAGCCATAGCACCTCATAGTCAATGGCAGCAAATACACTCGAATTACAGGTAAGTAGCTAATTCACTCCTCTATTTTCATTTGTGTAATTAGGAATCATATGAAGGCAATGATATGGTTGAAATCGAAAGAGGGAAAGGTGGCCAGTTAACTTGGCAACCTTCATTTAGTTGACTCCACTTAACCAAGATATCACCCACACGTGCACACAGTCAAATCAATCCAAAGATGGGAAGGACAGGTAGTGGGAGGAAGAGTTAACTCCGATGCAATAATAAGGGGATGATTATGAGGGGGGTTGATGATGACCAAGTATGTGGGGACCAATGGTCCTAATCTGGGCAACGTACACTTGGCCAGCTTAGCACTCATAACCAAAAACAACCATAAAGGGTAATGAGCACTCCTCCCCGCACATTCTCACCACCTTTTCTTCCGTTTCTCCTCATAACTCAGCCACACAGTAGTCTTCTTATGCCCCCACAGCCTTGTATCCACCATCCTCCATCAATTTCCTCCATATTTTTTCTCTCGGCATTTTCTACAGGAGCACCTATAGGAAATCTATAGGAGGGACAATGGGCTTCTACATGAGGGGAAGTGAGTCATTTTGAAGGGAGGAAACATGATTTTTGGCACGAATTTCAGTTTGAAAAGGAAGGACTCATGAATTCCCTCTATTGAATATCAAAATTCGAAAGAATTGGTCTCAAATTAAAGATAAAATGAGTCTTTAAGAGGGTAGAAATACATCAAAAAATTATGTTTAAAAAAAAAAAAAAGCAATCTTGTTTATTTATCTATTTCACTCAAAATTTTGTCTCCACCTCCATATCTGGTTTTTCAAAAGAAGTACAGGCAGTATGACAGGGGGGTTTATGATAAAAGAGCCCACTAACTCCACTAGACTCCACGCACATCCTCAAGTGGTGGAAATATTTACAAGGGAAAACTCGATGAATTTCTTTGAGAAGCTTAGAGGGTTTGATGATGAAATTGCCCATGAATTTTCTCTCTCTCTAGTCCCTCACACAAGAAATCATGCTATTGTAACCATTAGAGGCCTCTCCATTTAAATACCCTTGAATTCATTAGTAGGGTCACTACCCTTCCTCTTGGGCTGCCCTGGAGTAAATATGAGAAACCAATTAGCTAGGCTGCCAAGAGGAAATTTTTCCAAGATAATGAAACCCCTGTTGAAGACAAAACTGGAATTAGGAGGGCTAGTGTACCATCTCCCTTGGATGAGGTTAGTTAGCAAGTGATCAAATACATTTATTGTGAGGGGAGGCACAACATTTTTTATGGATATCATTTCAGAATCCTCCAAGAATTGAGATATGGCATGGATACCCCAGCACATCAAAAGCACAATATCCCTTACTTTCTCCTTCAGTCCCTCATTGAATCCAGCACCAAGGTACAAGAAGGAAATTCATAGCAGTTAACTCACCATGGCCTAATCAAGATCCTAGTAGAAGAAGCCCTCCATACCCTTACAATCCCTATAGCATGGGAAGTTTTCAGAAATATGACAGCTAAGGATGACATCAAGGAATTAACCTATGATGTTAGTCTTGCTGCCAGTGAGGAGGGAGAACAACAAGGAGGAGAAGATGAAGCCATTGGTGACATAGCAGAGCAAGAGAGGAAGGAGGAAAGAAAATAAATAGAGGAGGGGAGAGTTGAAGAGACAAAGCAAGAGGAGAAAAAAGAGACAGAAGAGGGAGAAAAAGAGGCAGAGAGGGCAAAACAAAGAGAAGGGTCCCCTGAAACTTTGGAAAGAGAAGCAGCAGCTACCCTCATTGCCCTTAGCACACCAACCAAGCAGAAGTAGAAGAGGAAAAGAAAATCCTCCATGTATTTCAGGCAAGGAAGAGTACCAGAATTAAAACAGGCAAACCTCAGCCCTCATCAAAGACTCCCATTAACATTGAAGATTCAACATCTACCAAGGTGAGAGAATCTCCTTCCAAGACACCCATAGCCTATGAAAGGAGGACTACAACATCTTCTACATGGAAGGGAAAGGAAATTCTACAGGACTCAAAAAAAGACCTACAGGAGGCTAAAACAGTCCCACAGGAGACACTTTCCAAACAACAGGAGACACAAAAACTTGAGGAAAATATAGGAGAACAGTGAAAGGTGAAAGAGGAAGCACAAGAGCTACAAGAACCTAAACCCCGGCCACATCTTGACTCCTATTACATACTACTTCAGGGAGGCAAGATAATCCCATAGAAATTTGCAATTCCACTATTTTTCGAATTGGAAAAGGAGAGAGTGAGAATGCATAGGTGGATGCAGATAGCCAAGTCCAAGGGAGTTGAGGATATTGGCCACATGGAAAAAAAAATTAGAGAAATGGGTAGGGAATTGAGTGCTCTCAAAAGATAGAGAAGCTACAAGAAGCCACCTTGAGAATGAGAATGAATTACTAAGGAGGCAGCTACAAGAGAAAGAGACTCATTTGGCATACATGGCCAGCTTATCCATCGAAGCATTACAATGTAGAACACTAGTCGAATCTTATGGCCTCTATTTGAAGGATGAATGGCTTCAATTCCAAATAAAAACTTTGGCACAAAGAGGCACAATGCCTTTCCAAGACTACAGGTAGTTCATGGATTTGTGTGACCAAAGCACCTCCGAGTACAAAGTAAAGATGGAAAAGTTCTATCTACACAACATGGCCCTCACAGACCTAAATGTGTGGGACCCTAATGCCAAGCTAGGGGATCTGCAATTAATGGCCATGGCATCATCGATGAACCATGAATAATTGAGGGCAGCAGAAATCAAAATATTGTCGATAAAAGAGAAGAATGAACCATTAATGATAAGAGTCAAGCCATCAAATCCTATGTCTCTAATTAGCACACACAACCTACTTACCAATGACCCTCATATTGCCCCTAAATATCTAGCCAATCAGGAACAAGCCATTGCACACTTTGAAGATATGTTTAGGCTACTTGGGGAGGACTGTGTGCATGCATGCATAAGAAGATGGAACACCCTACCCCACAACTTGCAGATCAAGGAATACCATTCTCCCATGAGGCTAAAGGAGGCATTGAAAAGAGTGCCAATGTACAAGAACTCCATGAAAAGGATGAAGGTCAATTGGATTGGCCTCAAACTGAGTCCTCCACTAATATTAGGCATGCTGGAAAGTAGAAGAGAAGAAGAAGTGAAGGAGAAATGGAAGGACATAGGCAAAAATGCAGGAACTTATGGAGAACATGAGTAAACCACATCAAAAGCATGGAAATCTAGGGAGGCCACCAAGGCCATAAAGGACAAAGAGATTGACTATGTTGCTTAGAGGATGAGTAACACCTTCAGTAAGGGGTGATGATAAGCCTCACAAAAGGGTAATTATATGGGCTCATTTTACTTCCTAACCTAGTCAAATCAACAATTCTCTTAGCTTATTATATGATTTCTTGATTATATTTATGCTTATAGGGTGAGTTGAGCTGGTGTGATGCCATGTGGTCTAACATGTATTTAATGCAGATTATTTATGGATTTCAAGCTCAAAGTCAAGGATCTAGTGGTCAAAATGCAGTAATAACTCGAAGCAGATATAGGAGAGGACTTATAGGAGGGAATCCCCCTCATTTATTGCTCCTAACTTCGAATTCCCCTTCATTCAGCTCAGATTACAAGCAACTGAATCATGCACTAGAAGGCAACCGAGCAAGTTGAAGATGATTGATAGTTATCTCGCATTTTGGGAGCCAAGCCTCACTAATTTTAAGGAATTTTTTGGTAGCTTTAGATCTATAAGTAGAGAGGCCTAGGGCCTCACTAGGGTTGACTTTTTTCTTGTGTAAACTCTACTAAAATTTTGAGCTTACTATTTTATGACAGTTGTTAGCTACCTATACCAATAGGTTTCATTTTTCATGATTGGTAGGGGAAGTGCCAATATGATCTACTTTGGTGATACAAAGATCTCATATTTTTATTGAAGAAGTATACCTACATTTGGTTGATGCTGCCCTACTTCAGAATGGGTGATCCAACAGCCTAAGCTAGGTCATGCCATGTTTCAATTTTTGTTGTAGATTAGAGAAAGAAACCTGTCCAAACATCTCAATATTGGCAGGTAAATTAGATAGGTAGGGAAAGAAGGTTCCCAACTGCTTAATCTGGGGCCTTGGAAGCAATAAGGGTAGCTCTAGATAGAAAATCAAAAGAAAAAGCCAAAGGAAACGAAAAGGCACAAAAGGGTTTGCAAATCTAAGTGCACCCTCCTTGGAGTAACGAAAAATGCTAGGCAATAGAGTGGGTAGGCAGAGGGGGTTGCAGAAAGCATGGTTCATGGCACTTCACAGGCGTAAAGCAAAGGTAAAAACATGGTGCCAGTACAAATTGCCTATTTGCAGCAGTCTTACAGAAACTTAATGAAGCATGTCTAACTTCCAGATCACCCCCTATCACATTCATGACTAACATCCCTATGCCACCCATGTTCATAAAAGAAGTCAAAGTCTTTTGTTGGTTCTAGTTTCTTTAAGAGCCACATTTCTTGTGCAAAAATTCTTTTCATTTTGATCTACTTCCTAAAAAATAAGATGATTTCATATAAATAAACTTAGTATTCTACCCCCCCTCATCCACCTTTTTCACTCATATTAACTACTAACCTATCACTATTTAACTCCTTATACCCCCATTCCCCCTATTACTATGTAAACTTGGCAAAAAACCCAAAAAATACCTATATATACCCTTCCCCGAGCATTGTAGCTCTATATATCGTTCTTGAAAGTCTCAAGGGCTAAAAAATTTGAGCGCGACCCAAAGAGCGCCAAAAAATTAATCCTGGGATTAATCCTGGATTTGCTCGGATTAAATAGCCAAAACCTGCTTTGTAAGTAAACCTTTGTAAAAACCCATTTTAACCCGTAACTCTGCAAAAAACCAAAAAACCCACTTTTTCTAATGTTCCGCCGGGCACGCATTTCCAAAAATAATAATATTTTATGTTGCCCCGCCTTCCATATCGTACTTGCGACTCATCAACCTGTCGACCGTCGGATCTGGCTTTCCCATCCGACGGCCCACATGCATATCGGACGGGCCCCGATCACCGAAAGTTACCACCCGAGAAACTGTCAGAGGGTGACGTCAGGCCTCTGCCACGTGTCACCCCTATATTCTCTCGGGTTGCCCTCTGCCAATACCGCGACCGTATCAAGGGCGGTCCGAGAAAACCCACTTACTGCTCTATCGTACCGCCTGGCCACGTCAGCGCTACGCCCGCCCACGTCACTTCCACTCAGCGCTCTGTCGGCACCCTCATCCGCCAGCGCTCCAACGTGTCCGCCACCTATGCCATCCCCGTGGACCACTCACAGGCTACCACGTCAGTCAATGACGTCATGCTGACATCACCCGACCCTGACCCCACCTGATGACGTCATGCTGATGTCATCCAAAAATGCAGCAATAACCCTGAAAGTCTATATTTAGCCAAAATTTCACGTTTTTATCACTTTTGCCAAATTGAACTGTTGCTCACCTCTGCATGTAATTTACGACAACCTGTCGCCAACCTGCAGAAATCAACCTGAAGAACACTGTCGCCTCCAACCCGCCTGCATTTGTGACCATTGCCGGAAATTCACCAGGTATTTACCCAAAGCATCCCCTCAGAGCTTGCTTATGTCCATAATTCTCCAGAATTGAATTAACAAGAGTAAGGTAACCTGTACTTACCAGCAAATTCCCAACAAACCAACATTCCTTTACAATTGTAGGGTCAAAATTCACCTGTCGAACCCATATATAGTCACCTTTTCCTAAATTCCCACTCTGTCTGCGCATTCGTGGACTGAAAACCTGAAAGGCATAATTCACCAGGAAAATAGTGTTTCCAGTCCCTGCAGTCCCTCAATTAACTCCCTTTGAACATTTTACACCATTGTCACCACAGTTGCCTCATTTACCCTTACGATTGGCTTTACTTCTGTAAAATCAGCCCTCTGTGTTCTCCTGCCCACTGAAACTAGTTCCAGTACAAATTCACAAGTACTACCCAGCCATGGAAACACCAGTAGCCCTGAATGTTCAACCTCTGAATGCCCCACACAGAGAGCTAGAGTGGAAGGCCCTGGGTGATGGAGATTGCCAGATGTTAGACTGCACTTCCATGACCTCCAAATTCAATACTCACCTGCTGAATGAGCTAAAAGCCCAATATCTCAGTGGAGCTGATACCTTAGGAATTTGGGACTCCAACCTTCCCATTTACAATCTTCCTCAAGTCAATGTCCTCCCATACTTGATAAATCAATGCCATTCTAGCTATGACCCCTGTCAGAGAGCCATTCTCAGCCCCTCAGGCTCAGTATTGTTCCATATCACCCCTGAGGCCATCAACGAAATGCTGCACTTTCACACTGCAAAGCCACTAACTCCTCTCTCCATCCATGACTTGATAACGAAAGGGGGCAAGTTGTCCAGTGCTCACATTGCCAATATTAATCAGTTGTTTATCCAACCACAATTTGAAGCTATGAGCACCACCCTTCCTATAGCTTATCAATATCTTAATGAGTTGGGAAAAATGCTGGTAGATTTGATCAGTTACATCCTAGGTTATGGGACATATGAGGATGTGGATGAAACCATTATGGCCATGCTGTCCATTTTCTCCCCTGGAATGCCTCCTGCTGTGCATTATGATTTTGCCACATTCATTTCCAATAAGATTCATGAGCAATTGGTGAATCTAGAAAGGGAAAAGGTGTTTAAATACACTAGGTATATATATCATTTATTCTTGTTTTATCAGCCTGATGCCTTCCCTGTCCCTCTCAAGAAGCTAAATGCCCAGGGAAGCCCAAGGTATGTAGTGTTTTGGTCTTCAATCTGTCATCTTTTAGCTTATTCACCTTACACCTACTGTGAATTCATTGACCTTTTCATCCATCCAGCTATGACCTTGTTATTGGGTGTCCCTCCTCCCAGATTGACAGAGGAAATGCAAAGAATTATTCACCTCTCAAAGGCCTACAACATTGGTGATTGGTACTTTTACGAACACCACACAGTAATCAGAATATATGGCTATGAGTTGAGTCCTTATAGGCTGCCAATATATGTCCCTATGAGACTCTTTGTCCTAGAGTACTTTAGGCAGTTTGGAAATGCAGACTTTGTCCATTTCCAAAGTAAAAACAAGAAGGTGCAACTAAAGGTGAGAAATTAGCTAGGCCCTTTTCTGTACAATAAAAGGGAGGAAAGATGGAAGGAAGCTGACATGATCCTAGAGACCCTCAGACTACAAACCAGCTTCAAATGGGTGCCTTATGACCCTAATCATTTCATTTCCCTCAAGAGGATAAAATACAAATTGGGTGGTTAAGCTCACATGAAACTGCCTCATATTGAGCAGTATGCCAATGCTTTAAGCTAGAAAGAGGGCACCCTAGAAGAGCCAATTGGTAGAGAGAAAATGCTATAAAGAGAAGCGAAGAATCTTGAAAAAGAGTCTAACTTGGAAACTTGTGGACAGGTTTCTTGCTCCTGTCAAAGGAAACTCGGAGCAGCTTCCTCATCTTCCACAGCCCAACAGCAAGCAGCCGGGACTTCCCAACAGGAATCAAACAAAGATAAAGGCAAGCAGATGGAGCAGGAACAACCACCTCCTAGGACAGAGGAGCAAACATAACAGCAAGCAGAAAAGGAGGTAGAACAGCAAGAAAAACATCAAGAAGAGGGGCAGCCTATACAGCAAGAACAAATAGCTGAAGCCCCAACACCTACTGAGCAACAGGCTCAAGAGAAAATTCCTTTTGGGCAAGAAAAGATAGTGGAGGCCTCAGTGCTGCAAACTCCAAAAAAGGAGGAAAAGGGAAAGAAGAGGGACAGAGAGCAGGAGACTCCCCTCACCACGTCCACAAAACAAGGGGAGAAAAGGCAGAGATTGAATCCCCTCTCCAAGGAAGAGATGCCTATGGGGCAATCATTGGGCATGGGCCCACCGAGCATGGAGGCATCTGCCAGTTCCTTTCAGCAGGAACAAGAGAGAACCCTTGGAGGAGAGGTCAGCTCCTCAAGTCATGAAAGGAGAGCAGAGGCAGGCATCAAGCAACAATTTATTGATATCAAAAGGAGAAATGAGCCACTCAGGCTCCAAATCTACAACCAGTTGCTAAAGATGGCCCCTTCCAATCAATAGAGGCTTATGTCAGCCTATGACATCATAGAAGGGAAAATGACCATGAGTCATTTCATGCCTACTATGCTACAGCCACAGTCAGCTGCAGACTATGTAAGAACCAACCTTGAGGTTCTTGCAGAGGACATCCACCCTATGGACCAAATAGAACTTCACAAGCAAACGGGTGAGATGGTCTATGCAACATTGGCAGACAAAACATTGTTGGCTAATAGGTTGGAAAACAGCCTAAATAATACAGCTGCCCAACTTGAGTTGGAGAAGGCATCCTCTCAGGCCAAAGACAATAGGATCAGGTCTTTGGAGGAAATAATCATAGAGCTTCGGCATGACCCCAAGGATCCAAAGGCCATACAAACGCTGTTGAAGATAAGAGATGCAGACCTTGTAGCCCTAAGAAGGAAGGTGAAGCTCCCAACAACCTTTCACCCTCAAGCAGAAGAGGTTGCTCAACAAAGACAAGACCAAGAGGTAGCTACATTGCTGGTAGCACTGCACAAAGAGCTAGTGCAGACAGAAGGGAAGCTCAAGGACACAGAGGCTGCACTGCAGGTAGCCCTATAGCAGAAAAAGGGAGGCCAGACTTCTCAGCCCCCTCCAGAGGTCATAAACCTTGAGGAGCCCCCACAGACTACTGCTCCTCCTACAGAGAAAGCAGTGCCATCAACATCAACATCAGCACCAGCATCAACTTCAGAGAAGGCTCCAAGCCTCGATATGTAGAAACTGATGAGTGAAACCAAGGTCCTCGAAGCCCAGATGATAGAGCTGAATGGAGCCAAGGAGAATTTGGCTAAGCTGAATGAAAACTATGACAAATCCAAGCAGAATGTGGCTGAGAAAGGGAGAGAAATAAAAGCTCTCAAAGAAAAGATAAAGGAGCTGGAGAAAGAGCTCACCCTTGACAAAGTGGTGGCTAAGATCAGGACAGTTTTGTCGACCCACATTGGCCAATCAATAACGGATCAGTGGCAATATATTGAGACCATCCATTTGCAAATGGAGCTCATAAGCAAGGCACAAAAGGAAGTCCATAGAGAAATGGCATCTCTAGGCAATATGCCTGAGATAGCCAGCATAATGATTAATGTGCTTAATAACCGGACAGGTCCTCAGCTGGCAGCAATTGGGATCTCCAACACAACAGAAACTATCCAGCTGATAAAGAGGGTCCTCACATTGAAAAGCCTCGTGCAGACATTGGATAAAAGAAGCCAGGACATGCAAACAGAGGTCAACAAATTTATGGACAAGTTTGTAGCATTACAGGCAGAGGTCTTCCTAGCTTGCTCAACAGTGCAGGGAGACTGCTATCGCATGAGGTTTATGAAAAAAGGGTGAACACATTTGCCACCAATCAGATCAGTCAAGGATCAAGCACCTCACAGGTAACAGGGCCAGCATCTGGGCAAAGTCTCTATGACAGAATAGAGAACTTGTTTTTTATTATGAATGAGATCAGCCATTTGTTTGAAGTGCCTCCAAACTTCTACAAATACACAGAGGCATATCAGACCTTAGATGCAATTTTGAGGCATCAATTTCGTACACAGGAATGGTGGACCTCAATGATACATTTATTGCTATAAGCAGGAGGTTTTCATCAAAGTTTTGTCATCGAAATATATAAGTCATCATATTCAGAAAGTATGATGCATACACTATGACTGGAAAAATTGGAATGAGCCAACTCAGCAGGAAGATTCGGCCACTAAAAGAAACACTGACAGCTATAGGTAACAGGGCCGAGAAAGCTACAGCATGATAGATATAAAGACACATCATTCAACATTAATGCAGAACGCTCAACCGAATCAGTGTCCTCCAAAGGTCAAGAAGAGTTCTGACAGAATTAAGGACCATTTATCTTACATTTAGGGTAGCAATAACTTCCTTATCTGCTATTTTGTAAAGTTGGTGAGCGTAGTTAATCTATCAAATGACTCAGCATTCAGATATTTTGTAAAACCTATTGTATATATTCCCCCTCGCATAAACATTCAAGGGTTTGGTGTTTTGTTGTTCTCTTATGAAGAAATGAGAACTCGACTGTAATTTCTGAAGGATGATATAAATAAAGCTTGGAGTTTACAGCAATTGGGTCTTACTGATGCATGTTGTGTTGGAACCATTGAATGCTACAGGATTCTAGTGCTATGGCTTAATATAATAAGTGTTCTCTATCTCTGTTATTGTTTGTTATTTGTTTAAGCTCACATCTCCCATATGTTGTTCTAAATAATAGGAAGAAAGAAAAAGAATAGCTCAGGACTTGTCCATGGAGACACCCTGATCTCAATCTATCTTCACTATAAATGTTTTCTATAACTTCAGCTGTTTAAATTGGAATTCTTAACTGCTCCAATAAGCCCTGAATATTTCAAAGTTACTATTTAGTAATTCATGTATGCTACTAAGTAGAAATTGTTGTTCAAATTGTTATCATAATGTCGGTAATTCCATTCCCCATTGTTTCACTCACTAATCAGAAATTTATATTAAGAATGGCCAGCTAGCCTTGTAGTAAAACTTTCTCCATCATAGGCACCAGGACTGTCTCAGATTTCTGACTCCACATACCCAATGGATTAGTATCTTTTACACATTTCATGCCCTTCTCACAACAACAGTTCACTACCAAAGTCTAAAACAAAAAACTAAAACTTATAACTAGCCTAAAATCTTCACAAAACAGAGCCCAAACTTAAAGAGAGAGCCCTCTCTGATTATAGATAGGCTAGGATCTATAATCCAAAGCTTGGTTAGTGGTTACCCCGGCCGTATTCCCATGTGATTCATAGGGAACAACCTGGGTGTTAACATAAATGGCGACTCCACTGGGGACAACCTTAGGATTTTCTAATTGCTGTATATTTCCCAAAGCTATAGGTGAAGCCTGAATGTTAGCTAGGAAGCCTTCAAAACTGAATCTGTTTTACATTAACAAGTTTACATAAAAGCTGCTTCAGTCTATCTTCATACTAGCTTTGAGACATACACAACCATTCCAAAATCTTGTCTGGCCCTTGCAGATACGAGAAAATTCTAAAAATACTCAAAAACAAGTTCAGAAGCTGGCTCCTAAGAGGAATCAACGGTATACAAGGTGAAATCCTGACCCTAACCCACCAACTGTTTTTGAAAACCCTAACACAATCCCTAAAAACATTAGGAAGCAACAAAGATAGGAAAATCCTTCTGACTTGAGCCCAGAGACAGTCTACCTTAACCTTGTTCCCACTCCAATCAAGGTTTTATTGCAGTCTACCCCTGGTTCCCCTAGTTCACCATCTACATCTCAAAGCCCTCCTTTCACACCTTCATCCACTGCACATATTCCCTTGACCAACACTGTAATCTCTACCATACCTATTACCCCTGTTGTCCCAATAGTTCCTGTTGTCTCGTTAATCCCTGTCAATCCTATAAACCCTGCAAATATGGCTAATAGATATGCGCCCCTGCAGTTAGCTGCTAATGCTGCAGGACTACCTCATGACTACCAATCCAAAATCTCATACTTTGACTCCACTAGCCCTTTCATAGCTATTCAACATGCTAGAAGGATGCAAGATCATTTTGAGAACTATGAAATTGATGATGACAGTGTGAGAATGAGAATTTTTGTTTAGAGCCTAACAGGTGATGTAAGAACCTAGTTTAGATCACTCACTTCAAATACCATAACAACTCCTGATGAGCTTTACCAAGCCTTTACTAATATATGGGAAAAGAAGAAAGATCCCTTGCACATACTGGGTGAATATGATACAATCAAACGAGGTCCTCAGGAGACCGTTTTGGAGTATTGTGCAAGATTCAACAATGTATATAACGCAATACCGCAAAATTTAAGACCTCCCCCTGATTTAGCTTTGTACAAATTTCCGGATGGTTTTAACCCTGATATGGCATATCAGTTGAAGGAAAGAGCCCCTGAAACCCTTGAAGATGCCCAAAAAGTTGTTGTCACAGTAGAGGCCAACCTAATTGCCAAAAGAAACATGGCAAGATTGGAAAAGAGAACCACCTTCAAAGAAGAACCCTCAGCCTTTGATCAGAAACTGGATGCAATACTCACTGCCATGAAGAGGTTGGGTGACATAGTAGAATCAGTTGAGAGAAAGTCATCATGGGAAGCACCACAAAGTAACCCTATCAGGAATCCCAATTTTAGGAGAAATCAAAACCCAAACGTTGGCAAGGCCAATTCTGATCCAGAGATAAGACCTCCGTTCCAGGAAAACTATACTGAAGCATCCACTTCAAATGAGCAAGTAGATGAAACCCACATTAACCTAATGGGGCTGAATGATGAGCAGCAAGTTTTTCTAAGTCATGAAGATCATAAGGATGATGACATTAAACAGTTCCAAACCAAGTCAGGTGAGTCACTTGACTTTAAACAAGGTTATGACACAGTTTTTTATGAAGTTCATAAGAAATACAAGCTAAGAAGTAGAACTATAAATGTAACACACCCTGAAAAAGCAAAGGATAGCCTGCAACCCAAAAAAGCCATAGTCACAGAGCCACATGAAAAAATTGATTCAGTTACAAATGAAATAACCGTTGAAGAAGTTACTAAACTATTTCCCTCAAAACAACACCCAATGGTTGCATCTCCTTTGCATCCTAATCCAAGTAATACTCCTCAAGAGATGATTAAAAAGGATAAGCCCCAAGATCAAGATAAGAATCAAGAAGAAAACTTAATGAACAAGGAAAAGGTTGTCACCGACAATACCAAGATCTAATCTGAAAGACCTTTTGACTTAGAAGCTGAAATTGGCAAATTGAAGATAGCTATTCCTCTTTCAGAATTAGCCAAGCATGACATTTACAAACAACAAATCAAGAAGTTCCTTCAGCTTACTCGTAATAAAGATAATGTCAATGTGTTAGATGACACCCCAGAATTGCTTTTCGGTCCAGAGGTGGATGGAAAGACAACAGTTACAGGGATCTTACCTTTCTATGTCAGCTTGCATGTTCATGATAAGATACTACATAATGCAATGTTTGATTCAGGCGCCTCTCATAACATTATTCCTAAATCAGTGATGGAGAGGCTCAACCTAGACATTACAAGACCTTATAAGGACCTATTTTCATTTGACTCCAGCCAAGTTAAATGTTTAGGCTTAATAAAAGATCTTTGTGTGTCACTTTTCCAGTACCCAAATAAAACAATTCTAATGGATGTTGTAGTTGCTGATATCCCACCCAAATATGGAATGCTGTTATCAAGATCATGGGGGGCTAAACTCCAAGGTTCCCTACAATTATACATGTCATATGCCACCATTCAGTCTTTTGGTCAACCCAAGAGGCTATATAGAGAGTCACTTATGAAATATATGGTCAGCAGTGAAGACAAGCCTCAAAACTTTCCCATATATGCTGTCCATTCTGACATAGACTCCTATATTCTCTTCAATGACAATACATGTCCCACAAATGATGAAGAAACCCAGACAATCAAAAAAGATCAACATATAAATGGAGAAACTCCTGATCTAGAAATATTGGTTGAGAAATCAACAAACAAAAATGTTCAAGAAGACAAACCAAATGTAAGCCAAAATCTCAAATTGTTGATGCCAAGTCCCACAACAGTTGACAATCCTTCCCTTAATCAAGAAGTCCTTTGGTTTCATGAATTCGATGGGTCAGTAAACAAATTAGGGGCAGGAGCAGGGGTTTGGATACATAACAAACAAAACAATCATGCAGAGGCGAGCCTATAGGTTTAAACTTCAGGTGCACCAACAACATGGCAGAATATGAAGCTCTCTTACTAGGCCTCAAGCTAGTAAAATCCTTACAAGCCATAAAGTTTCAATCCTAGGAGATTTAGACCTAATTATCCAACAAGTAAAGGGAAATTTTTTCACTAATGACAAAAGACTGAGATCTTATAGGTCTGCTGCTGCTGAAATATTAAATTCCTTCACTGAATTTCAAATTACCAAAATTCCTAGAACCCATAACCTTCATGCTCATAGTTTGGCCACATTTGCAACCACTTGTAAACTACCTTTTGAACCCTAGCATTGCTTTACAGCTGAGATAAAACACAGACCTTCTGTCCGAAACAATGTCAAGGATTGGCAAGTATTTAAGGATGATACGCAAATAAACAATTTCTTGACTTTGCAGCAAGAATTTTCAGGACTGAACATTGATACAGAGGCTGCAAGTGATTCACAAATACTAGCTGAACAACACCAAACAAATATCTCACTCAAAACAACAAAGCAAACGCTCTGTCCAACAAACTTTGACCAGTAGAAAATACAAGAACTTGAACAATTTCATTCTGAGGAAATAGCTGATACTGAAGCTGAAATTATACAATGGAAAGACAATTTTCTTCCAACAGGCCTAGCCCCATTGGAGGATATTTGTGACTCAAATTATGTCCCTAGAAAACCAAAATTGCAGCCCCTTAATGCTGCCATTGAAGAGTGCAACATTGGAACTATTGAACAGCCCAAGATAATTAAATTGTCTGCATCTTTACCACCTGATCAAAAGCCTAAATACATTGACCTCTTTAAACAATTCCAAGATGTCTTTGCATGGAGTTATGAGGATTTAAAGTCCTATGATACCTCCATCATTCAACATACTATCCCTCTCAAGCCAAATCAAAAACCTTTTAAACAAAATTTGAGGAGAATCAATCCTATGCTTCTCCCTTCAATTGAAAAAGAGGTACAAAAAATGTTTAAAGCTTGCATCATAGCACTATTCAGATTCTCAGAATGGATTTCAAATTTGGTCCCTACAAGAAAGAAAACTGGTGAAATAAGGCTTTGTGTTGATCTAAGGAACTTGAATCAAGTGTCCCTAAAAGATAATTACCCCTTACCAAAGATGGATCACATCTTGCAAAGAGTAGTGGGGGCCTCAAGAATTTCTTTACTTGATGGATTCTCAGGCTTCAACCCGATCCTAGTTCACCTTGATGATCAGGACAAAACAACATTTACAACCCCATGGGGAACCTTCAAATATGTCAAAATGCCTTTTGGGTTGAAAAATGCAGGAGCTACCTTTCAAAGAGCAATGGATATTGCCTTTGCCAAAGAAATCCACGATTTCCTTGTCATCTACTTAGACGACCTCACACCTTTCTCAAAGTCTGACCAAGAACATTTGAAACATCTAAGGCAAATATTCATAACTTGTAGGAAATATGCAATTTCCTTAAATCCCAAGAAATCCCTGTTTGGTTTGGAAGAAGGAAAGTTATTGGATCATATTATTTCAAAGGATAGCATTAGGATTGACCCAGACAGAATACAGGCCATCTTGCAAATGCCCCACCCGAGAAACATCAAAGAATTACAAGCATTCCTGGGGAAGATCAACTTCCTCAGGAGATTCATCCCAAATTTGGCAGAATTGAGTAGATTACTAAATAACATGCTGAAAAAGGATTCAAAAGTAAAATGGACAGTAGAATCAAATCAAGCTTTTGAAGGAATAAAATTGGCCCTTACCCAAACTCCAGTCTTAACAAATCCTCAATTTTTCAAAGAGTTTATCATTTTCTCTTTTGCTTCCCAGCATACTATTGCTGCTGTCTTATTACAGAAAGATGACCAAGGAAATGAGAGACCTATTGCTTTCTTTAGTAGAGCTCTCAGAGATGCACCCCTGAAATATCAGATCATGGAAAAGCAAGCATATGCCTTGGTCAAAGCCATCAAAGACTTTAGAATTTATATCCTATACTCCCATGTTATAGCTTATGTTCCAAGTCCCATTGTCAAAGACATACTCACTCAAGAGAAATTAGAGGGCAGAAGAGGAAAATGGATTGCCAACATCTTAGAATTTGACATTGAAATAAAACTGATAAAAGGGCAAGGTTTGGCCAAATTAATAAAAGGGCAAGGTTTGGCCAAATTAATGTCTGAAACAAATTTCCAAGCCTTGGAAATCAACCAACTGGACAATGAACCGGAGCTGGCGACTCCAAAGATCAATGTAGCCTTTGAAAAATCTCTGTGGTATTCTGATATCTGTTATATATTGCAAAACCTGTGTGCTCCCCTAGGATTGTCCAGAACTAAATGTAGGTTCTTAAAAACGAAAGCCTCAAGATTTTGTGTCACGAAGGGCAATTTGCTATGGAAAAACCATGAGGGTATATTGCTAAACTGCTTAATTGAGAATGAGGCTAACAATGTCATAAAAGAATTTCATGCAGGTGATTGTGGTGGACACTTGTATTGGAAGTCCACTGTGGATAAAATACTGAGGGCTGGTTACTATTGGCCCACTTTGTTCCCTGATGTCAAAAATTTCACCACATCATCCCATAAGTGTCAAATATTTGAGGGAAAGAGAAAATTACTACCACTCCCTTTGAGGCCTATTGCAACAGATAGACCTTTTCAGCAATGGGGCTTGGATTTCATTGGGGAAATTCATCCCTCATCCTCAGGCCAACATAGATGGATCCTCACAGCCATAGACTACTTCACCAAATGGATTGAAGCCATCCCATGTAGACAGGCAAATGATTCAATAATCATTCAGTTTTTGGAAAACAACATATTGTCTAGATTTGGTTGCCCCAACAAGATAATAACAGACAACGCTGCTGCTTTTAGATCCAAGAAAATGGTGAACTTCTGCCACAAATTTCATATTACTTTGGGTCATTCCACCGCATATTACCCTCAAGGAAATGGCCTAGCTGAATCATCAAATAAAATCCTGATAAACATCATCAAGAAGGTGTTGGAAGAAAATAAGAAGAATTGGCATAAGAAACTTGTGAATGCCTTATGGGCAGATAGACTAACAACCAAGAGATCCATTGGGGTCAGTCCATATGAGTTAGTCTATGGATTAGAAGCCAAATTTCCTTCATCATTAGGGATTCCTATTATGAAACTTCTTAAAGAAAGTCAAGCTGAGCCTAATGACATGCAAAGAAGGATCAATCAAATAATATGTTTGCAGCAAACCAGAGACCAAGTTTATAGCAGAGTACAAGTTCTCCAAGAAAAGTTAAAGAAAGCTTTTGATAGAAGGACTAAGGTTGAAGATTTCAGCGTAGGTGACAAAATCCTCAAGTGGGATTCAAGAAGGGAAGATAAAGGAAAACATGGAAAATTTGATTCTCTTTGGAGAGGACCATTTATTATCCAAGCAGTGCAAGGAAACAACACCTACTTCCTAAAAAATCTGGATGAAATTGACTTAAATGAAGGTCCTGTCAATGGTAGGATGTTGAAGCATTATTTTGACTATTTTCCATGCATATCGCAGGGTCTTTTCTTCTGGACATAATCAGATGTATATATCTTCTTTCAGCATACAAATAGTTCAGTTCAAAAAGGTTGCTGTAAATAAGCAGAAAAAAGCTTTATATTCCAGAAGTTCCATAGAGGTGACAGCCTCCAGTTTTGGTAGGAGCAGTCGAGCGCCAACGCATTCTGATCTGGGCTTTTCCATCCGACGGCCCACATGCATATCGGACGGGCCCCGATCACCGAAAGTTACCACCCGAGAAACTGTCAGAGGATGACGTCAGGCCTCTGCCACACGTCACCCCTATATTCTCTCGGGTCGCCCTCTGACAATACCGCGACCGTATCAAGGGCGGTCCGAGAAAACCCACTTACCACTCTATCATACCGCCTGCCCACGTCAACACTATGCCCGCCCACGTCACTTCCACTCAGCGCCCTGTCGGCACCCTCACCCGCCAACGGTCCAACGTGTTCGCCACCTGTGCAATCCCCGTGGACCACTCATAGGCTGCCACGTCACTCAATGACGTCATGCTGACGTCACCCGACCTTGACCCCACTTGATGACGTCATGCTGACGTCATCCAAAAACGTGCCAATAACCCAAAATGTCTATATTTAGCCAAAATTTCGTGTTTTTATCACTTTTGCCAAATTGAACTATTGCTCACCTCTGCATGTAATTTACGACCACCTGTCGCCAACCTGCAGAAATCAACCTGAAGAACGCTGCTGCCTCCAACCCGCCTGCATTTGTGACCATTGCTGGCAATTCACCAGGTATTTACCCAAAGCATCCCCTCAGAGCTTTCTTATATCCATAATTCTCCAGAATTGAATTAACAAGAGTAAGGTAACATGTACTTACCAGCAAATTCCCGACAAACCAGCATTCATAGAATTGAGACTTCTGTGATTTGTCATAGTTATAAGGAGAGATTCAGCGTAAATCACATAAGAAAGACTTTTGTCGACGCATTTCGAACCAACCGATGTGGTTCATCATCAGGACAAGTTGAAGATACAGATCCAGTTCAGCGTGTTAAATAGTCTAAGCAGAGACTCCAACGGCTAAAAAATCTAACGGCTACTTTTCCACTCAAGAACCCCAGTCAAACTTCCTCTAACTAATTTAATATTAAAGTACTATTATATTCATGGAGCTAGGTTAACCAGTTGAAAAATAAAACAAAACAAAGGTTAATCTGTTAAAAATAATTCATTTATTTATTTAAAATATTACTCCATTATATATAAAAATATATAAATAT